>LOJH01028368.1:0-17758 GCA_001685095.1 Ellobius talpinus
CCCACACAGCCAGTACATGAAGTAGAATCAAAGCCCAGATCCATTGTCCTTGCCCTCTTGATTTCTTGAGCAGAGGATCTAACTTTTCTAAATGCCCTTGTCTTTGAAACAACAACAATAGAATATTTATCCCAATTACCATCAACAGTAAATGCTACAATCCACAGGGCATGCCACAGAGTTAATAAATGCAGGTTAGGCACAGTGAGTATTGCTATCGTCATGATTATAATTATGCTTTAATACGTGCTCAGCTGCCTTTGCTGTGGTTGCCGATGTGGTTAGTCTACTTGGTTCTAGTTCAGTAGGCTCTCATGCAGATGGTGTCTCACATTTCCGGGGTGCCACCATTGCCCAGCAGGTGCTGCTGGCCTTTAATTTGTGAAACTGAAAACAAGCGTCTCAAAATGTTTTCAATTTAGCTTTTGAAACATCGTCATTTAGACCCTGAACGCAGGGTGTTTAAGCAAAAATCTCGTCTGTGGTGCTGCTAAATCATTTATATGGAAAACTACTTATAAGCTTTCCAAATGTTATCATTTCCAAGGGAAATTATAAAACATTGATTTTTTTTCTAAAAGTCACCTTTATACTTTGATTCTTAACAGCAGATTTTTCCAGTCCTTTTTTTATTTAACGCTTCCAGACACTGACTCCATCTTCAAGGTCATAAGACAAACATTCAGAAGGCATGATCCACCACAGTCCACCACCCCTCCTCTATCAGTCTAACTTGTCTATGTGGTTTTGTACTTTTAGAATCTGGCTCTCTATTCTACCCTTAATGTCAACTCTGATTTGGTTTATGATTTGCCACAGCAGGTGAGTTTCAGGAAGCCAAAAATTTTGCTTCCACATCTCATACTTGGGTCCGATAAGCATCACGCAGAACTGAGAAACAGGAATTTTGGGGAACAACAAAATCATATTTTATGTTTTTTTCCTCCATTCAGTATTATATATTTGTTTTCAGTGCATTTTCAAAGTTAGTACCAGGAACAAGCAGTCATAAGAATGATATATACCTCCCAAGATGTGTTTGAGATTTATGACTTATCTAGCATTAAATATAGTATTCTTCAGTAGTGCTAATTCACCTTTTTATGTGGTATGGGCCTAAGCCAGATATTTTCACAGGAGCAATGTAATTAAATTATTTCAATGAGGCTTATAGAAGTAAGTAGACCATACACGTTTTCATTGTAGGCGACCATCTCCACAAACTTACAAAGTTAAAAGCTACTTTCATGGGAAAAATTTAAATATATTTAGTTTATGTATGTAAAATACTTATTTACCAATCTTTAAAATGTAAAAATTTTTAGAGTATATTTTTCTATCTGTATTACTAAATCTAGTCTTTACTATCCCAATTTAATTAAAAGATTTTTGGGCTTATTGTTAGTTTGTCAGCAATACCAAGCATGAGGGGTAACCATAATTAACATTTCTAAGTACACTCACTACCAGATTAGGGACTCAGCACAAGCTATGTGCTAAGAGTAGTATATCACCAGTTATTAACTTGTAGGTCTGTTTTAATTCTGTGGACTGGAGAAGAGAATTCATATTGAGTTTATTCAGGAGATGATGTGAGGTGAGTCTGCTCTAGGATTGTTTTAGCCTGACATGAGGAATAAAGTGGCTTTCTCAAAGTCATGTCACCAAGAAATAGAAAGAGACAGAGACCCAGAGAGACAAAAGTGAAATAAGGAAATAGAGGGGGAGTGGCTCATAAAAGTCTCAGATGTAGTTAATTCTTATGCCTTTTCGCAGGGTCTGTTTTCATTTAATACTGATACTTATTGCTGATATGTTTATTGATAACCCAGGTATCTTATTAATATGTTAAAAGTGGTCCAACCTCTCCACCCAACCAGATCCTGCACATCCTGTTTTCAGGGCCCACCCTGATGAAATGCTTGACCCTCCTGTCCGCACAAACTCTCCACTCTACCATATCTACTGTAGTTCCTACACCCAGTTCCCACTTCCTCCCTGCTTAATCTGACCACTCTTGGCTATACCGCAGCCAATCTCAAGGCTTCTTCCAGGACCTGCCTTTCCCTTTCCGTAATACACAGGCCACATGTAACCACTCTAACCAACCATCTATCCCCCCATACTCCAGGATTGGAGGAATGATGATTCACATCCTGCATACCAACCTATTCCCTTCTGTTTACCTGACTTCTTTCTACTGAAGCCATTTAAACCTCTAGGCTCAACCTCCTGTGCATCCTCTCTTCTGCTATAACCAGCTCTGTTCATATCAGACACAGAAGTAACAAGAGAAGTCCATATGCACAGATTTCATTGCAAAAATTACAAATAATATGAAAGATCTAACCAATATCTCCTCTCTAAAATCTACCAATGAGAATTACCTAGATGAATGTCAGGACACATAATTTTAAAAAATCATAAACATCATCAGAGAATAAAATGAATTTGAAGAAGACACAAAGAAGCAGTTCATTGAGATTAAGGAGAAAGAACATACGGAGAATAAACACCTGAGTGATGCCCAAGAAAACACAAACATAGGCTGATGGAAATGACAAAGACAATTCAGGTCTGAAAAAGGAAACCCTGAAGAGGACTCAAGCTGAAATGAAGACAGAATTAAAAACTCAGTAGCTCAACTAGAAAATTCAGTGGAAAAGCTTGGAAGTAGAATGAATGAAGCAGAAGACAGACTTTCAGGGCTCAAAGATAAAGTAGAGGGTGTAGACAAAGTAAGCAAAATTATAAAATTTTTAATTGAGGAAAGGGGCACACAGGAAATATAGGACACTATGAAAAGAAACAAACCTTCAAATTATAGGCAAAGATAAAGTAGAACAATCCCAAGTCACTGACATAGGCCACATCTTCAACAAGATCATAGAAGAAAACTTCTAAGAAAGGCACACATGCAGACATAAGAAGCACACAGAACACCAAAAGGACAAGAGCAGAAAAGAAAATACCCACAGCATATTATAGTAAAAACACTTAGTATACATAATTAAGAAAGTGTATCATATTATAGTCAAAACACTTAGTATACATAACTAAGAAAGTGCATATTTGCGCTATAACTTTTAGTTGCTTCCCATAGGTGAAAGGTAAGCCCCTATGAATGAAAACACCATCTGCTAGAGAAACAGGTACCAGAGGTCCCTGAGTTAGAACTGAAAGCCTCTTCTGAGAACTAGCTTTCATGGTACCAGAGGGTGCCATGCAAGTTTCCAAAGGAGGGAAACAAACAATAGACCCATGGCTTCTATGAACCACAGCAGCAGCTATCATGGGAGCCTAACTCTAGGGGCACGGTAGTGGTACTCATACCTTGACAGTTACCCTAAGCTCTGTAACTGGATTTAAGACCTGGTCAATAAGAGGAGACAACTGTGCCTGGTAGTAGACAACTAGCCAACCACCCAGGGCTAGTGAAGTCAGGGATCATGGTGGAGAGCCTACAGCTGCCACTTTACTACATTATAAATATAATCCATAATTGCACTCCAAATATGAATCCTTATACCCAAAATAAGTGTAGTCCTCACCCCTCATTAAGAAAAAATAGTCATTTTCCAACAATGTTGTGCAGAGCAAAAGCCCTAACACTAAACTTCCCCCAAGCCCCAATGAGTTCACTTTCTAGCCATGTCTGAACATTAGAATCATTTTCTCCTTAAAATCGCTACAATACCTTGTTGAATAAAATGATTTAGTTTAACAACATCTTTTTGAATTTTAAGATTCTCTCAGAATAATCCATGTGGATGTTGCTATTAGCAGTACTGCATAGGGATTCCTGTTAAAAGTACAAGTATGAAGAGCTATCAAACATTTTACAGAATTCCAAGGAGAAGCATTTTCTGTGGACTCTATGTCATCCATAGTTATTGTTTCTTTCCAAGGTTGCATGCCTTTTCTGTCTGGTGGTCAATGGTTTGGCCTCATTACAGAACTTGTTCCAGCAGAGTGAATCTTAGTTTTGACTTTCAATATTTTAATGCTAAATATTAAGTCCATGTTGGATTGCTGAGTCTTGAAGTTTTAGAAACCATGGCTTTGGTACCTGTGCAGTTTTGTAGGATGGGGCTGGGAGTGGGAAATGTTTTTTGTTGGTTATGTTTTGTTTTTGAGACAGGGTCTAACTATGAATCTCTGGCTGACCCTAGACTCACTGTGTACACCAGGCTGACTTTGAACTCAGAGAGGTCCAACTACTTCTGCCTTCAAAGTCCTGTAATTACAGATGTTTGCCACTATGCCTGGCTTGTGTCAGTGGAATTTTAAACAAAAATAATTTTGTTAAAGTCTGTGATTTTAGTAAATATGATAAATATAGTTTTATGTTATATTAGGAAACAGCAATGTGTTTAATTATGATAAGTGATCTTGAAGTATAGAGAACCATAGTCAGGTCCAGACTCCCACCCAGAGTAGGGATTGTTAATTGTCAGGTACCAGCAAGGCAAGGTATTTTCCTACAGTGCCCCTAACATTCTGAAGACCTCTGCGGGAAGATCTCTTTTACTGGAACTGTTGTGTCCACTGAAGCCCACTGAGTAGAGATATCTTGGTAGCATTTTAGTCTTCAATGATTCTTCAACACATGCCTGTTTAGATAGCCCTAGGGCATATGGGGAGAGCTCCTTTCCTTCCAGGAGAGCAACTATCTTTACCTGAGCCCCCAAGTTCTCAACACACCTTGCTTTATCATAGTAATTAGCAGACAGGGATCAATATCTAAACAATGATTATAGGGCCCTCTTTCTTATTCCAGGACAACAGAGTATCTTGCAATAAGCCTTGTGTACACTGACCTCCAGTTCTTCTTCCCCTCCTGCTACATGGTAGAATGACATAAAGAATGGTTTCTATGACAAAAACCAAAGCCAAAGTTATACAGAATTGATGAGCTACTAGTTTTTCTGCATGAGTGATATTATTTTATTGCCAGAAGGGAATATTTAAATATAAATGAAAACTTGTTCCTGAATTATTAAGGTCAATGAAGTAGATGGTAATTTATGGGCTGTGGTCAAAACCCAGTCTTATTTGAGCCTAAATTCTAGGCTCTTCTATAGATGCAAGTTTCTGTTTCTCCCAATCCTACAGCCATTCAGTCCCAAATAAACATACAGAGGCTTATATTCATTATAAACTGTTTGGCCTCTTGCTCAGACTTTTTACTAACTAGCTCTTATAACTTAAATTAACCCATAATTCTTATCTATATTTAGCCACATGGCTTGGTACCTTGTCTCAATGAAGCATTCTCAGCTTGCTTCCTCTGTGTCTGGCTTGCAACTGTGTCTCTGGCTTTCCTCTTCTCAGAATCCTAGTCTGGAAGCTCTGCCTATACTTCCTGCCTGGATACTGGATACTCAGCATTTTATTAAACTAATGCAAGTGACAAATCTTTACAGTGTACAAGAGCATTGTCCCAAATCAGGACAACACATTCTTATGTTCCTCAGTAGATAAATCTACATTAGTCAGTGTTTTGTGTCACTGTGACCGAAAACTTGAGCAAAGCAACTTACATGAGAAATATTTGCTTGGCTCACAGTTTCATACTCCAACATGGCCGAAAGAATGTGGCAGAAAATAGTAGAAACAGAGAAAAAGGGAGCTACAGGAACAGGTGAGGTCTTTCAATAACATATCCCAGTGTTCTACTTCCTTCAACTTGGACCTGTCTTGCACTTTCCATTTATCTCTCATTCATTAAAGAATAAGTCCATTCATTAGATTAGATCCCCGCTCACCCTAGATGACCCTCAGACAATACCTTACTAATATCCTAGCAGCTTCTCATCACAGCAAATAACAGTTGTTAACCTCCGTTGGTCTGCAGAATGTTAAATGAGTGCTCTGTCTTTATGAGTTGGACACTTAGTGTGCATGTTGACCATGTGCATGGTGAGCATGTATGGGTTATTGTCTCAGAAATCTTAAATATGCAAGTAGGTAAGATATTTTCGAAGTGCTTCCCACTGGAGGCTATTTATATACAATAAATGTCTTAATCAGTGCCTTAGTGACCTATAAAATGAGGCAAGAGGGACTATACTGGGAAGTAATACAATTGCATAATAATCTATAAAATTATTGTTTCCTTGTGTTAAGAAGTGCTGATCTCCTTGATCTAGGATTATTTAACATCTTATTCATTTAACTTCTGCCCTGTCTATCATATTGTCATTTTAAATGATGCAAACATTAGTTAACAGTTTCCTTGTGAATTTCCAGAGAGACCCTCTCTGATCTGCTATCTTGGTATTCTTGGTACCAGCTGCAGTCATTGGGAATAATAGGCATTCAATAAATAAGACTTTAGGCGGGAGATGGATAAGTATCATCTGATGCACCTGCGAAGGTTCACTTAGCAAGCCACCGTTGTAATGAATACTCACAGGCAATGTTTTACATTTCAAATCCAGGTAATTCTGTGATTGTTACTCTCATGTACTGAGGATACACTGAGATTGTTGGGACTTCACAATAGATGCTAAACACAGTGAAGAAATTGATTTTTTTTCCTGGTCACTTTCTGTTATCTTAAGAAGTTCAATAGAATGACAAAACTATGTTTTATTTCCAAGTTTTCAACTATTTTTAAATATATTGGTTTTCAAACACACGTAATTTTAAAGACTCTATAAAAACAAAGAGAAAGTTTGACAGGATAGACATCAAATACGACCACTGGTAAAAGATACCATAGAAAGAATGGCACAAAGTACAGCACAGGGATTGCTTTCCATCCCACCTGGGAAGTAGATGAGATGCTGCAGTGTAAGAAAAGCAGACAATTTCACTCAAACATTTCAGGTTTTCCTAACTATGTCTTAGGTCTACATCCGTTAACTTTCAACTATTCTAGCTCATAGAATTGAAAAATATTGCAAAGACAATGTAAGTATGCATTTCCTGGGATAATATTTAAACTCTTCTCCTATCATCTCCCTTGTGTCCTCCTCCCAGTTAGTATGCCAGACTTTGTTGATCCCTAAGAGGGGCATTACACCCTCTGAGGAGTAGATGGGGGTGGAATGGAGGAAAGATGGTGCAGGAGGAGAGGAAGGAGGAAGAACTGGGGTTGGTATGTAAAAATGGAAAAAAATAAATAAAAAAATGTTTAAACTCTGCCACTTTAAGAATCATTCATTCTAACTGTGCTTTAGAAACTAAATGTCAATCATGACTAATTAGAAAAACTACCACCCAATGCAGTCGGTAATCAATGATCCTTATCATTGCCTTTGCAATAGTTTTCAATTCTATGAACTATAATGTAGGTAACAGTTGGCCTCTCAGTTTGTCATATACCAAGCTATCACTTTCTGTCTTTGCACATACCATGATGGTAATGTGTTTTAGATTATATATTAACCTGAAGACATTTCTGATCTGAGAATAAAAAGTAAAAGAAATCACTGCGATTGTTCCTTTAAGCTGCTTTGTTCAGATCAACTGTTGGTATTAATACGCAATATAAAACAAAGGAAAAGAGACATTAGGTTTAGATCATCCATTGACCTTGCTCTACTGCAAAAGAATATTTGGTATTGTAAGATCATTTTCTTACGAGCAGCATAGCCCCCTTGGTATGACAATTGAAGAACCTTTATAAGATATTTACCAGCCCATAGTCTCTTTGACTAAACAGCTCTCTGCTCCACATGCTGTCTCTTTTATTTTGTGTTAATTTCTTTCTTCTCCACCTTGTTATCCAACTTTTGCAGCTCAAGGGCCCCCAAGGTGTGATTTCTGTAGACTTTTCAAATTGCCCATCCAGAGATATGTAAATTGCTTTCCTCGTTTCCATCAAAATAAACAAGACACATAACAAAAGGAATTTAAGCAAAGGTGGATTTATTGGGCTATAAGTAGATGGATTAATGTGGGAAAGCAAGGTGGCAGCTGGTCACATTGTATCCTCAGGAAGTACCATGAATCATTATTTTAAGCTCACTTTCTTCTTTTTACTTTTTATTCAGGCCAAGACCCCAAATCTTGGGCCTAGTGCCACCCATATTTAGGGTGAGTCATCCAATGTCAACTAACCCAGTCTAGAAAATGGCTCAAAGTTGTGCTCAGATGTTTGTCTTCTAGGGGATCCCATGTCCCATTAAGTTGATAATATGTCATCAGAAGAGCTAACCCAGACTCTCCTTGGACTGTAGTAGAATCCTGAAAAATATCTGATTGGTTTCCCTGGAATCAGTTGTTTTTACACAGATCACTAACCAGTACTGAGAACAATGTGCTTTGTGAAACATTCATAAACTCATTTTAATGCAAATATGTGACCAAAGTGCCCCACGGGAGGCGTGATGTGGGATGTTCTCACCAGCACCTACTTGTCAACATACTGGGATGACCATAGTGAAGGCCTGTATAATTTTCGTTGGTGACTTTTATGGGAGAGGTTGAAAGCTTATCTCTTGATACATCAGTTTTTCTCCCAAGTGGAAGGAGAAACCATCCAATAGTTACAGTTCTGAATCATTAACATATATCACAAGTGATTCATGGCATATGCCCACTTTAAATACCTGCATGTGATGAGACACTGACAGAATTTTAATTCAGAAGCCCAAAGACATTTACATATTTTAAAACACCATAGCATTTCAATTGCTAATTTCTTCTTTTAAAGTACACTTTGCACCAAACATTTAAGAATATTTGGGTTTTGAGAACTTTAAATAGAAAATGATAATTTTGATTTCTGGTTTTTATATTCTCAAGTTTGGTATACTGTCTTCCTTTAGTAACCATGGCTCTGGTTCTGACACCCTTTCAATCTCCAGATCTTTGGATGCTGGGGTGTGTGTGTGTGTGTGTGTGTGTGTGTGTGTGTGTTTATATATATAAAACAGTACAGTGTTTGCATACAATCTACTCAACCCTTGCAGGGAGGTATTCGTGGTCATCTCTAGATTACTTATAATGTAGAGTACAGTATCAATAGTTGTTGCAGTGGGTTGTTTAGGGAACAATGACAAGAAAATCTGTATTTCTTTTTATAGTTTTATTAATTCTTTGATAATTTCAGACATTATCTTTTGAGCATTTTACCTGACTTTCACATCTCCTCCAAGATCTGCCTCATTCCTCGCCCATCTAACCTTGTACACTACATTTTTCGCCCACTGACCCCCATTACTGTTGCCTATGTACTCTCAAGTGTGTGGCCATCCACTGGTGCATGTTTGACCCACGGGGCCATACTCTGAAAGAAAATTAATAACACCATTTCGTTTTCTAAATAGAGTAGATATATAGGTGGTTGGTGTGTTGATTTTTGTTAATTGTCCCCTTAACAAAATCTAGAATCATCTTGGAGATGATCTCCTGAGGTTCTTGTCAGGGTTTTATGTGGAACTTAAATTGGTATGCGAAAACCCACCAATGGAACAGAATCCACTCTCTGACTTGGATCCTGGACTGGATCAGGGGACAAAGCTGAGCAGCTGTAGGTGTCTACAGTTCTCTGCTCCCACTGCAGATGCAGCATGGCAGGTGCTTCCAGCTCGCTTCCTTGGTTGCCCTGCTGTGCTCTCACGTACAGCCTTCTTTCCTGACGATGCTTTTGTCACAAAAACAGCAGCAAAAGAAGAATGACTCTGAGCAGATTTGTGGATGGAGAACCCATTTTCTGGAAAATCAATAGTAAATACGGAGACCTGCGGTTTGGCACATTGCTCTTAGAGAAATGGTCCATCAGTCGCTGTCGCTTTATGTCTTTGTGTTGCTTCACAGAGCCAGGTAAAGCTGTAAGATTTCTCATTTCATCCTCAGTTTCCAACTAATCTTTAACTCTAATCATTGAAGCCCAGTTAAAGCAGGCTTTTCTGGCATGGTGAGGCTGTTTGGCTTTTTGAACAACAAAGTTCTGTGTTAACAAGTTCTATTAACTTTATTGCGTACATCACTGAGTTCATTGCTGAAGGCTCAAGGGTAGCTCCTGGTTTTTGTCTCATTCAGTGTTTTTGAAAGGCAGGGTGAAATAAGAACAGCTTTATCACTCTTTGGCTTTTGAGTACATTTTTCTTTTTGCTTTTTAGGATGCCTTTGAAGGCAACCATAGAAGT
The DNA here is from genome assembly GCA_001685095.1 of Ellobius talpinus. Lineage (NCBI taxonomy): Eukaryota > Metazoa > Chordata > Mammalia > Rodentia > Cricetidae > Ellobius > Ellobius talpinus. Next base: position 10,104 of record LOJH01028368.1, read on the forward strand.
CTCTCTGCTCTTATTTTGGAGATTTTTACTGTTGAGGAATCTTGCCTACTGAGATGTTTATTGCTTAGTTGACCAGATTTTTCCCCCTATGCATTAACTGTGTACTGCTGTATTCAACCTAACTGTAGCCATTTGATTTATAATGCAAACAGGGAAATTCTTCAACCAAAAACTTGTTTTGAATAGTGTTATGATCTTGATACATCAACTGCCTGGAATGATATATAAATTTATAGCCATTCAAAGAAAATATAAATTACAGCTTGTATTAGCAACAGTCAGATCCTCTAATAGAAGCAAAGTAAGCCAGGACTCATGGTAATTTCTTTTTATAAGGTATACCAAGCATAAACTTGAGTTATCCCATTTCTTTTGATAAACTCATATGTAAATGATATTAAAGTACTGCCAGGAAAAGGTCAGTTGATTCATTGTCACAGATACTAAGGCATCAAATGAACACGAATGGGTAGCAGTGGTGAGGGGAATCAAAAGTATTATTAGTTTGAGTTTTTATTTCTATTCATCTGATGATATAATCTATATAAAATATGTACACACAATTTATCACTCTCTATCTTGACACAGAATTTCTCAAAGGGTTTTACTTTGGACAATGAAATGTTCATGGAGCACATTTGAACATACTTGCACAGTAGAAACTGCCTCTTGACTATTTTAGGACCCAGTGTCACATAGCCTACAAGATGGTAAATGGTATGTGACCCAATCACTAGACACTTCCAGATCTGTCCACAAGACCATCTCTACACCAGACCTGTCTGACCCTCAAATGCCCATCAGAAACCCAAGATAGTTTTTGCTGCTTTGGTGAACCCAAACTCAGGACAGAAAACTACTTGACAGAATCTGGAGCAAACTAAATGGATATTGCACTAAGCTATTGGACACAGGAATAGTTTAATAAACAAATGCTAGCTGATACAGGATATGAAATCAATCCATTTATAACAAGAAAACTGTGGATGATCATCACCAGGCTTGGACCACTACACTTTACTGAAGGATAAGCTTTTAAAAAGATTGAGAAGTTGAGTTAGAAGAATTTAGTTTTAAGTTAATGTGTTAAAAATAAGGTTTGTATGATTAGAAAAATACCATTGTAGGTAAAGAACGCAGTCTTTAAATTCAGAACAGCTGAGATGCCAGCAGGAAAACAGGGCTTAAATGTAAAGCCTCACTTTGCTTCAAATTTGATAGAATTTGTCAGACAGTGACATAGTCCGACTGGATTGCAATTTACCTACAACCCAGGCTATTGCAGTACATGCTCCAGAATAAAAAGATGAGCTTTTAAAATATCCCTTTTTATGATCATTGAATTTATCTCTCCTCTACTTATATTAAAGAAAGAACTGAATCACATAATTGGGAAAAAGCCTAACAAATGCAGCTTTGAAATAAAAGTATTTCTTATTTACCATGTTCACTAAAACAATCTATACAGTCATTAAAGCATGTTCTTATGCTAAAGATTAGGTACCAGAAAGGGGGGGGTAATATGACATTTCCATTTTTTAGCTCTTCTCTTTCATAGTGTTCAACATACCACTCCTTTCTACTCAAATCATAACCCCATATTTTTATTTATAACTATCTGACAAGACGATGCCAATTTGAGAGTTGTAACTAATTAGTTATGCTGTAGGGAATCAAAATTGCCATAACTCTTCCTGTTACTAGTACACATGTATGTACTAACATTTGATAATATGCTTTTTGTCTCCACTGAATTCAGACTGTTTGGATAACAGCTAATCTCTCTCCAGAACTTGGTCAAAGAGTTCTTCCTCAGCAAAGTCCTCCTTACCTGGCCAGTTTTCACTGTGGCTCTTCAGAGCTCTGCGTTCTTTTTCTTTATTGAACTTCTTTTAGGACATATTTGTTCACGTTCATGGGGAGATAATTGTCTTCCACAGTGAATGTTAGCTCCTTAAGTGTAGCCACCAATATCTTTAGATTTGTAATTTTGTGTCAGAATGGAGCTTGGTGTCTGACATCTGGCCAGTGTTGAATAAATGTCTCTGGCAAGGGGAAGCTAATGAAGGGCTATCACTTCTGCTTGCCTGCAATACCAGGTTAAATGCTCACAAGGAAAGCTACTAAGGGGAATGTGTTCCAGGCAGAGCCCACATCTGCTACCCTAAATAGAAGACAACAAGCAAAAAACACAAGACAGAAAGGGCAGAGGGATCCAGAGTTTGATAGTTCCCCCATGGAGAGCTGGAAAGATGGGTTTAGAGGGAAAGTCATGGCAATAATCAGGTTTTTTTCAAGCTAACAGAACTTCTTAACAGAGAAAAAACAGAAATTGCATATTTTCTTAGTTCCTATCCTGAGCCTTAGAGTTGAAATTCACTTACCTATAGAAGGCCTGTAAAAGGGAATGGAGTGGGAATGAGTAGAGAAGCAGAGAGAGCCCAGCCCATGACATGTTTAAGCAAAGTACTAAATATAAAAAGATGGAGATTAGTACATATGCAAGGATTCATCAAAAGAAATCTAGAATGGCTGGAAGGATCTAAGGACTAGGAATTCTATCAGGGAAAACATAGACACTTCATAATGACAAAAAAGTCAATTCATCAAGTGGATACAGTGATCCAAAATGAGTTTGAATCTAATGGCAGTGTGCCACAACCCCTGAGCCAATCTTGATGGAACTCAGAAGAGAAATGATAAGCGGAACATTCAACACACTAGATCTAGTGACGGATGGAGCAGGTAGAAAAAATGGTAAATATATACATGACTTAAATAAACCATGAACCAAAATGATCTGCTTGAATACAACTCCAACCATCAGCGTGCACATATTACTTTGCACCCATACAGAGAGAACATTCCATGGCATGAGACAGATTTCCATTAAATTAAAGAGGAACATACTCATCGCAAGTGAGATCTGAGACCCAGAGGAACAAAGTGGTGATAGAAAAGCATCTTAAAATTTTACAGCTGCTTATGGATTGAGCAATACATATATAGATGATCCATCTTTCACAGAAAAGTTAGCAAGTATTTTTGAATGGACTAAAGATGAAATCACTACCAAGCAAAATGGGTAGCTACATTTGTGCATGGAATGCTTATGTTAAAAATTAAAATAAATCATCCAGTTAGTGACCTAAATGTGTACCTAAAATACTATGTGGTGTGTTGGGACCAAGGAACTTGTCCGTAAGTTCCTGAAAAGGGGAGTATGGATTGAGGAAAGAAATAAGCCAGAGACAGAAGATAAAGTCGGGAGGGCTTCCAGTGACTATTGTCAAAAAATAAAACAAGACCCAGTCTGTCACTCACAGTCCTTACATACCTCCATCAAAAAGAGAGGACACAAGACTTCTGTGATAAAAGGAACAAGCAAGTGTAGTTACCTCCTTACATCCCAGAACACCTAATAACTATGACCTAAGTCAAACATTCTGTTTGGCCTTTGAGGAGCAAAACATCCAATAACCATGCCATTGGTCAAACATCCTGGTGTTTGTCCTTGAGGAGCAAGAATAGGTTTGAACTCTCTGACCTTTAGTCAAAATGGAAGGGATACACAACTATGGGCTCTCACGTTAGCAAAACCAGAAAACTAATAGCAAGCAGAAACAGGAAGACAGTGAGCTTAAATCAAGAACTGGGTTAGATAGAAACAGAGAAGCAGCAAGAGGTTAGTTGAACAGAGACCGTTCTTGTGAGGAGTCTGTGCCACTGAAGAGTCCTCAGCCACACCACTGCTCAGATTTTAAAGAAGAATCAAATTGATAATCAAGACAGGCGTCACTACAGAATTCGTAGAATCAAAAGGACAGCGAGAGAGCACTAAACATCTGCAAGCCAATAATTCTGATAAAGTTAAATAGACAATGTTTTAGAAAAACAAGATTCTGTCTTGATGAAATTGGTAAGGGATGAAAAGTCCAACATGTACTACAGATTTCAGTTAATTTTATAAAATCTCTGTGAGTTCAGTTTAAAAACAAAAAAAATTGCCAGTCATACAGTCAGCCTTACAGAAAAAAGAGAAGGTAGTTAGATGTCTAATGTCATGTTTTATTCTGCTACCAAAACCAAGGATGCGAGGATAAGTGAAAACTACAGAGCAGTATTGCTCTGTTCTAATAATAATTAGACGTACAAGCACAATGTCATTTATAATCAGGTAAAATTACAAAATGCAGGGGCTAGAGAGATGGTTCAGTACTTAAAAGTTCTCACTGCTCTGTGTTTGGCCCACAACCAACAATTAACTACCAATGCCCTCTTCTAGCTCCGTGGGCACTGAATGTTTGGGACATGCTTACGTGCAAGCAGTCAAAACACTCATACACTTAGGATTATAAAAATCAGTGGCTCAAGGTACTGCATAGTGGTTAAGGTCACTTGTTTCTCTTCTATAGGACTTGAATTCAGTTCCTTGTATCCATGTCAGGCTGCCTGTAACTCAAGCTCCAAAGAATCTAAAATGCCTAGTTACCTGTTAATAGATCTAAAAACTCAGTGTTTCTATGCTTTAAACTCAGTGTTTCTTTATCTTTGAAGAGGTCAATTGTTTCAATATGATCTCAGCAAAAATCCTACAATACATGTTTATAGATTCAGGAATTTATATAATATGCATGTTAATGGCTCACATTTTTTTAAACTAAACAAATTTTAAAGATAAATAAAAATCGGAGAATATACTTTTAACTTGAAGTCTTAGTATGGTTCTATAAAATCAAGTTAAACAATAGTTAAGATAGTGTGACATTTAAAGATAAATATTTATGTAGAGCAATAGGAAAAATTAGGAACTCCTCATATACAACAAATTGATTTTTAATAAAATATCAAAGATATTTCAGTTTACAAATACTGTTATTTAATGAATGATGAGGAACAATAGGCTATCTCTTTTTTGGTTAAAAAATTTAATCATGATCATTGTCTTCTATCAGACTCAAACCCAGCTCACAGCAGGTCATAGTTCTAAAACCTATACTACTTAAAAAAGGAAAACACAAGCAACAAACTTAGAGAACATGGACTTAGAGGTAGAAATTACATAAAATGATGTAAGAACTCATACAATTTAATCAGACTACTTGATTTATGACAGCATACATGTGCAAGTGATTTGAAGGTACTCATCAGTCATGGTGTACGAACAACTAGAATGTAGGTGAATAGATGCTCAACACAATTAGTCACTGCAGAAACATGAATGGAAATCAGATTGAAACAGCACTTCACATTCACTGGGATGAAGATGGACAGATGGGGACCAATTGGAAATTGCCGGCATAGTAGATAGACTGCACAGTGGGGCAGCATCTTTGACATCAGTTTTAGTTTCTTGTCCTAGAAGGTAGTTCCAAGTGGCACATTAACCCTACTGCTGTATATCTCTCCAAGGGAAGGGAAAACATAACATTTATACAAAATATATTCACATGTTCTTGGAAGTTTTGTTTAAACTTGTCAAAAAATAAGAAATACCCTTGGATTTGCAGTGTTAAAATCGAGTGTAGTGGAACGCTGTTCACCACAAAATGAAGCAGATTACTGATTCACAGGACAGTGTACATGTGTCTCAAAATAATTTTGGAGGAAAGTTTTTCTTGTTATTCTGTGAACATAAAGTCATTGACCAGAGAGGGACAAAAGAGTTTATGGTAATGTATATTGAGCCCTTACACAGAAGAACTATAGCCCTCTTTTATCTATGGCTTCAATTTCTCAATAACAACCAACTGTGGTAGGAAAACATTAAGTGCAAACTTGCGTAAATAAGCGTTTATACATTTTAAGCCGTATGTTCTGAGTGGCACTAAGAAATCAGATTGTTAATTCTTCTTCTCCTACCTAGGATACGAATTGTTCTTTGTGCTGTGTATCCGTGTTGTATATACTATCTGCCTGATGAGCTGTCATATCTTGTAAATGGACAGCACACTAATGGTAGATGAACATCCTGTGTCAATTCACCTGGCTTCCTCTTCTTATACCAACACTATTTATCTTGCATTATCATAGGAAAGACGGGTACAGCACAGGAAGATATCTTGGCAGAGATCAAGTTTCAAAACCTTATTTTCTTGTTTCATAGTTGTTTATTTCCTACTACGTCTAGTTTATATACTTTATTTCCTCATTGTTCTGTAAGCACAGAAGGGAAGGCATAGTATGTATAGAATTTAGTGTCATCCTTCGTCCCAGATGGAAATGGATTCCCCAAGACTAAGAAGACATGCTCTCCTCGAATCTCCTTTACCCCAGCCCCCACTGCCAATGCTGAGCCTTTCCTGCCTAAAATTCTGTTCTCTACCTCTTAATATTTCAGGGTTAAAACCTATGAGTCTTCTCCTCTCTGTAGCTGGCTCATTTCACCTATTCTAATGTCCTTCAAGCCCATCATGATTGTCTCGAATACAGAATTCCCTTTATTTTTAAGGTCAGTCCTCTTTCATCGTGCACACATGCTACATTTTCTTTGTTCATTCATTACTTGTTTGATACTTAGATTAATTCCACATTTTGAAATTAATCAACCCCACTGTGACAAATGTGGGAGTGAACACTTGTTTTCAACTGACTAATTTTTTGATTCCTTAAGCTATGTATCCAATAGTATATTTACTGGATCATATTGTAATTCTGTTTTTACTTTAAAAAATAGCTTCCATTGTTATCTGTAATAACTTAATATAAGGCTCAGTTAGCTTCATCTGTCAGCTGGAGTCAACTGAGGAGAGAGTCTCAATTGAGTGATTTCCCAGATCAAATTGCCCATGACTGTATCTAGGAAGGATTATCTTGATTTCATGCCGATTTGGAAGAGCCTGACCCACTGTAGGTGGCACCATCCTTGGGCAGATGGAAGTGGGCTGTATAAGAAATCTAGTTGAGCATGAGCCCGTGTCACGGGTGATCCAGCAAGCAGTATTCCTCCATGGTTCTTAGCCTGACTTCCATCAATGATAACTTCTGATCTGGAATTATAAGCAAAATGTACCCTTTCCTCCAAGTTCTTCCCAGCTTTGTTTACCTTACGATGGGATGTTCTTATCTCCAGAGAAGTCTTTGTGGTCTTTGCTGCTGCTCTTTCCAGATGCCCCTCCTGAGAACAGGAAGCAGGGTGATGCTATGCAAGTGGAGACTTGAATTGAGATTTGGCTTAATACTGCATTCAATATTCAGCATGCACTTTGATTGGGTTTTGATTTTAATATCATATAGCTTTCAGATTTTCTACTGTCTCTTATGCCATGCATATTAATGGTTCAACAGTTCACATCTTAATAATTCTTATTCAGTGTAAAGTTTATTAATAATACTATATCCAGCAGTAGAAAAACCCTGATTTTTCTTTCAAATTAAAGTGGTCAAGCTACAGTGGAGCAGAGGAACATGTTAGTATTTGTATTTTTTTTCTCAAATTAAAGGAATCCTTGATAGTGTTTGAACCAAGAACCATATCTGGGCATTATGGGAGATCTTCATTTGTTAATATCACTTTCTCATGGTAGAGAAGTAAGACTTTTTTTTAAATTGATTTTTATTGAGCTTTACATTTTTCTCTGCTACCCTCCCTGCCTGTCCCATCCCCTTCAACCCTCTCCCAAGGTCCCCATGCTTCCAATTTACTCAGGAGATCT
>LOJH01028369.1:7731-17758 GCA_001685095.1 Ellobius talpinus
CTGGTGCCCTCTTCTGGCCTGCAGGCATGGAGGCTGAACACTGTGTACATAATATATAAATAAATCTTTAAAAAAAAAAGTAAGTGTAAGCCTTACCTTGACTCAAAAACCCTTCTACTCATGACTTTGCTTCTCAGATGCTAAGATTATGAAATATCACAGTTAAAAAACTGTAATAAATTGATCTCGAAAACAAAGTACAGAGATGGGAAGAAGGCTACTGGCTGCCAGCAACTGCAGGAGGGAGAACATGGAATTAGTGTTTAATGGGCACAGAACTCCAATTTGGGAAGATGAAAAAGTTCTGGAAGTGGGTGGTGGTGTCTGACATTGCAACATCCTCCATGATGCATGACTGGGCACTTTAAAATGCTTGTGGCAGCCAAATTGAAATTGTATCTAACCTTGGGGGGGAGAGACAGAGAGAGAGACAGAAAGAGACAGAGACAGAGAGACAGAGAGAGAGAGATCACATTCTAGCTGGGAAGTAGGAACATACCCATCATCTCGGCACTGGGAAACTGAGGCAGGCATTTTCTAGTCAAGGCTAGAAGGCTAGCTTGGGCTTCATAATGAGTCACCATCTCTAATGAACAAAAAGTATTAAGGTTTAATAGAACCCAGCTCAAGAAACACCCACTTGCCGAAGAACAAACATGACTTAGGAAAAGGAATCCAAAGCTGATTGCTTTTCTAGTTTCAACTCTGTTGTGAATTTTTCAATTTTGGTGGTGGATAAGTGTATCAAAGTACATTTGATAGAAAAAGGGTAAAATCCAATGTGAAACATCATAGCTTCCATCTTGAACGACGATGCTAACCATATGTTAGCATAGTTTAACCGTAGTCTTTGAAGATGGTCAGTTTTAGTATGTGATGTGTAAAAGGAGACTGTGCTTTAATTTCCCAGCTTACCAGACCCACATAATTACACAAAAACTATATTAATTGCAACGTTTGGCCGATGGCTCAGGTGTATTTGTAGCTATCTCTTACATCTTAAATTAACCAATTTCTATTCACCTAAGTATCACCACGAGGCTGTGGCCTATCAGCAAGGTTCCTTCCTGCGTCTTTCTCCTTTGGCAGCTACATGGCATCTGCCTGACTGTACCCTCTTTCTCCTTGTATTCAGTTTGGTTTTCCTGCCTAGCTCCAATCTGCACTGCCATAGGCCAAAGCACCTTCTCTATTAATCAATGGTAATAAAACATTCACAGCACACAGAGGGGAATCCCACATCGATGATGTTTTTCATTTGCATCATTAATTTAACAATAAAATTTAAAATAAACTAAAACAAAATAAGCAGAAATGCCCACTTGTTAAAATAATGTGCTGAAAAGGCAGAAGTGTTTGATTTCTTCATTGACCATTTGGGCTCTATCCTCACAACAGACCGTTAATACCCGTGGCTTTCTACCTAGCTACACAAATGTCAAGGGAAACTTTATTAACCCTACTGAGGTTAAAACCTGACCCTTCTTCGCCCCTCCAACTACATGAATGTGAAGCATCCTCAACTCTGATTTTGATTTTTCTTTTAGATAAGACTATTTCAGTAAAGATTAAAATTCACTTAATGACTTTCTTTTTAGTGAAAGATTAATGTGTAGAGGAAGTTTCTAGGCCCTGTGTAAAAAGCTGATCCTATTGGTTCTGAACAGGGTGTGCCCTGCTCAGTATTTAGCAGAGCTCAAAGGAAGAACAAAATCCTCACCAGTAAAAATGTACCCTCCTTCTTGTCCTCTCTAACATTATCATTTATGTTTCTTCTCTTAGCTCTCAATTCATACTCAATACCTACACAAGAGAGAATTAATTTTAGGCTTAAAAGCACAGAAGCATGTGTATTTGTGTGTATGTGGTACATGTTTGTGTTCTGGTGGGTACACGTACATGTGTAAACATGCATGTGGTCGCTAAAGGTCATTTCTCAGGGTATCATTTCTCAAGAGCTAAACACCTTGATGTTTGGGCTTGGATCTCTCACTGAGACCTGGAACTTATTAGTTAGTCTAGGCCAACTGGCTAGAAAGTCCCTTAAACCTGCCTGTCTGCCTGCCTCCTTCATTTTAGGATTACAGGCACCCAGGAAAGCGTCCAGTTTTTATATGGATGCTGGGGACTAAAGTCAGGATCTTACCATCACTTGCAAGCAGTTTATTGACTGAGCCATCTATCCCACCCAAGCAGGTATATTTTAATTTCTCTTATATATCCCAAAGTCTTGGGTTCCAAGTGATAAATTCTTGGTCAGTACCAACCTAGCCATGTTGCAAGTTGCATGTATCACCTCAGCTGTAGTCTTTGCATTGGGATCATTCCATGTCCCCCATATATATGCTACATACAGTCAAGACTGGTTAGGGTTGACCAGCACTGTGAGGATCCAGCAGCCCAGCCTCTTCTTTTACACATGAGGCATTATGGCCCAAGAAACTGTTAAGGGACTGAGTCAAGCTCCCACATTCAAGTCTAGAGCTTAGGACCCATGGTCCTTCCCTTGCTTGAGTATACCCTTGTGTATCTTCACTTTCTGATCAAATTAAGAATTCCAATGGCAATGTGCAACTGTAAGTGTTCCCACTGGGTCAAACAAACACCATGCAGAAATCTACATGCTTTATATTTATAATGGTTAAGTATTTACATGCAATATACAGTTTTAGGTGTGCCCCTCTGGGCAGGGCACACATGTTGTGGTTATCAACCCACATGATCTTACCAACATCCATGCCACTCTCTCTTGCCTTCTTTATCCTGCGTGGCAAACAGCATGACTCACCCCTAATTTCTTCTTTCTCTTCTTAGCAACCTTGGTTGTTTTGCATGTTTCTACAGGACTCTGTTTTCCAAAAAAACTTTGCCCAACAGTTAAGGCAAAGATGAAGGCAAGTCTGGATAGGTGTCAGGTAGCATCCACCGCCTCGTGTTCCTTTCATCCATCCTGGAGAATTTTCTGGTTCTAATCTCTGCCAGTTTTCATGGAGCACAACAGTCATGGGGCTTCCCCAGTCCTCAGAAACAGACTCAAGCTCAGCTGCATACAATGGTTATCTCTCATCCCGAAATCTGAGGAGACAACCCTGGTTCTGGGCCTACGTGGTTGCAGGGTTGGTCAGCCCACCAGCTCTCCTTCATCCTCAACAACAGGGTGAGCTCCCCACCACTGCCCTGGCTAGTTCACCCTATGTACCAAGGAGCAAGGGGTGGGCCAGTTCTCCTGCTCTCTTTACCTCAGGGCCAGGTCACCCATACCTACAGCTCTCCCACCTGCCACAGATGGGGGAATTCTATGGCAGATGAAGGGTATGGTCAGATCTCCCACATTTCTGTGCTGCCCAGGTGAGGTGCAGGGCCTGCTTTCCCAAGGGCTGCAGTTGGTGAGGGGCTGCGTCAACTCTCTCATCTGGCACAGGTGACAAGGTGTGTAGGGGAAGGGGTGGTCATCTTTCCCTCACCCTAGCCCCCATGTGAGGCAGGTGAGGCCAGTTCTCCTGCCCTCATGCCCTTGGGGCGGGCTCACCTGCAGCCTGGCTAAGAGGGTCAGCTCTGATCTCCCCAGGCAAGAAGTAGGACTGACTGTCTTGAGTGTGGTAGACAAGGAGCAGCAGGGCCAACCTATATAACCCAATCCTCTTGGCCTTCAGTGGTGTTAGGAGCCACAGACATCAATCCAGAGTGTGATGCAGTAGGGCCACAGACCCAGACATGGGCAGTGGCAGAAGCTTAAGCCTGAACATCACCATGATACTGGCCAGCAAGTAGGCCACCCACCTCAGCCAGCTTCTCACTGTCCTTGCCCCCTCAAATCTGCCTCTCTACACAGGACATGAACCATTTGGTCTCGCTCTCTCTCCTGTACCCCATCACATATTTGCTCACTGTAGTAATGCCCAACCACCCGACTCTGAAAGACCTGAGCAGGCATGTGGATCTTCTTCTCCTACTCAGTCTTAATGGTTACATTGATCTTAATTTAAGCATCAGTGAGTATGAACCTTGTATTTTTAGCTAAGAAATAAATAATTCCTGCCACTTGAAACAAATCTATATTTTCTTTTATTTAAATGTTGCCTTTGGTATGTGGGGGGGACCAGAGAAAAATCTATGTCTTCCACAAGACTTTCATCATTTGATATTTGTTTAAACCATGACTACTGATCCTTTCCCTCATTGGTGCATTCTGTGGTTGAGTCCAAGTCAACACTACAATTTCCATGATTGATTTTTTTTAAGATTCATATCACAACTATGAGTTCACTTTGACCCTGTATTAAAAGTTAGCTTATATTTTAGCAATATTAAGCAGTACACACCTTGCTAAGGATATTGATTTGGGTGTAGAATATAGTAATACTGAAATTATAAGTTTAAAATGGTATTTCAGCTCCTCCTGGTGTTCAAGACCTTCAGCAGTCCAACCCCAGCTTCATCTGTCCCTGCTCCCAAACAGAGACTCGGGAACAGAACCAGAGCTGTGGACTCTTTCACAGCCTCATGTGTTTTCTCTTCCTGTGGACACATGAGCCCCATTTGGAAGGTTTCTGGCTTACCTGCCTTCTCCATACAATGCTGTAACTGTGACAGACAGTTTAGATGTGGCTGTCTCTCACAGCTCCTGGTGAGTCCTGCAGTGAGGGGCATGGAGATGTGAGGAATAAAGAAAAAGAACCTCCTTTGGTGGGTTTTTCTTTTTTTTTGTCTCATGTGTTCTCCAAACTCTAAACCCCTTCATATAGTTTCATACCTTTTCCTAAAAAAACATATATGTCCCACTGAAGTATGAGTTTCACAGGACAATTTTTTTTTGGGCAAAACAACCACAGGAAAGAAAAATTTAGGAGTATTGGATTCAGAGAATTTCCTAACCACAGTGATAAGGAGAAGCACAGATCAGAGAAAGGCCTAAGATACTGTGGGGCTCTGTTGGACCCAAGCAGGCCAAGCAGGATAGTGGTCCATGCTGCTCAGACCCCCATTCTGGTTCACCACCATAGATGTGTTGCGTATTTCAGGCTTCCTGACCTCCAAGCTTCACTTATTGTATGGGTCAACGTTGTCCCTGCTCATTCACAAGCAACACTGAGAATTAAAGGCAGGGATGTACATGTAAGACACTTAGAACACCTACCGGTGCATAGAAGCAGCTTGTGGCCTATTATTTGAAGTGGAGAAGTGAACCCCAGAGTCAGGCCATACACAGAACCCCACAGTTAGAGCTGGGATGATGACCCAGGCCTCTGGCTCCTGTTCAGTTCAGGAGTAGGATGGGTGCCCTTGCTCAAGTTCATGATAAATCTGTCCAGGAGAACCGGACATGCCAGGAGAAGGTGTGAGCGCATAGCAGAGCTCCTGAAAGATGCTCTGTCTAGCTGCTGCCCAGCTGGGCAGAGTTAATTAGTTAATGACTAATTTTGCCATTGTGGCAAACGCTCTAGGCCTTCTGTGGGTTGGGTTAGATGGTGGATCCATCCTTAACAACTGGTGCTGTGTAGTGACTGACAACTTTTGACATGGAAGGGAAGAGGGGATAAAATGTGCTTTGTATGCAAACGGATGTTCTCTCGAAAACTATTAAGTTGGACTTTATACATGTGTGTTATGTTTGGGGTGCCCCCCTCATTTTTTGAGACAGGGTCTCTCACTGTAGCCCTTATTGTCCTGGAACTCACTGTGCAGATCAAGATGGCCTCAAACTTGCAGAGATCCACCTGCCTCTGCCTGCCCCTGCCACCCCCTCCCCCAAGGCTAGGAGTAGAGGTCTGGGCCATCATGGCTTTGTGAAATTCTTACTAATAGATGTGGATAATTAGTTTCAACGGTTTCTTTAGAATGACGGCCCTAACATTTTTTTTAGCTTACATATAGCTAGAAATTAGGAAGCTGGCAAACACTGATTTCTTTGAAATAAACACTTCCACCAGCAGAGTCCTTTTTGTTTTGTTTTGTTTCATTTGTTTTTTTGAGACAGGGTTCCTGCAAAGTCCTTTTCTTTCTACTTAGCCTCTCACCTAGCTCAACCAATGATACCATTTCACCGAGAGAAGAACATGGGCAGCCACAGGAGGAGGCTGTTCACTGCTACCTACCAGTCTCTTGAGAGCTAATCATCTTGTCCACTAAGCCCACCAGCCCTCACCAGAGCTTTCAAATGTCCACAGGACAGGTTGCGCTGACCACATGATGGATGACTGAAAAAATATTAGTGGCATCAGCTTAAATGAAAGGGGGATTAAAGGCTGGAGCCAGCACCTCCAAGGACAGCGCTCACCCAAAGAAGCCTGTTAGACAAGCTGCTGTTTCCTTAAAGGTTGCCTGCAAAATGTGCAGACCGACAGAATGTTTACAGAAGCCTAGGACTCCACCAGCCAAGGTTTACCTTTAGCAAATCGCCCTGATGACGATAATCACGACAGCCCCATGGTTATCTTTCTTCCGTGGCTGGAGATGAAAGAGAAGCAACCAGGGAGGCCAATTAATTCAAGCTGCTGTTCTCCCCCACAAAGAGCAGGGAGACATCTTCATGGAAACTGTGCCATGTGAGGTTTTTTTTCTTAAATCCAGACTCTTTTATAACTCAAATATGTAGACAGAAGATTCACCTTGGTATTTCCAGCTTGCGCTCCTCGGTTTGCTGTGTTTCAAATGTATTGGTCTAGAAGAGCTCTGTTCAGATCCAAGTGCTCCAGGGCAGCTGACATGCTTGAGAGTCAGGTGGCTGGACAACTATAATGAATTTAGTGAACGAAATCTGTGGGAATCCTTACAGAGCACCATGGAGAACTTGTGAGTCAATGGCCAACTGTCTGGGTACTGGTGACTCCTCTTTAACATTTGACTCTCGCAAGTCTGGACTTCGGTGGGAAACCATCTGCCCCGTTTCTGGCATTTTGGGATTTCTTGGAGGAGGATCTCCCTGAGCCTCTTCTTACTCCATCATTGTGTTCCTCCCTGCGTTTCTTCCAGTGGCCTTCTCACGTTGCGATCTTGCCTGAGACGTAACTGGCATCCCCTTGGCCTCTGCTTCCCCTGGTGTACAGGCTGACATGTCGGACGAGCTGCATTGCAGGTGGAGGGAAGTGAGGCAGCCGTGTCTCATTGGTCAGCTCACACACAGTATTAGAGGTGTTCGTTTTTTAAATAGTCCTCTTTGAGACACGTCCGTGATCACATTGTCCAGCTCTATTCTTCACCCCAGTCTCTGTTTCCTGATTCCATTCCCACCCTTCCCTTCAGATAAATGTTTTTGTTTTAATTCTGGGTTTTTATTACATAAATCACATCACTTCTTGGTTTCTTCCCCTGCCGGTATCACAGAGACATAAAACACATGGCAATGCCTTTTAGAATGGTGGAGTCAACCACCATGGCCAGCCTACACTTACTGAATATGGACTCTTGCAAATGTGCTAAAATTGAAAGCTTACTGTTTTCCTTAGAATCAGGCTAAGTTCCTGGGGAAGGCACATTAACCTTGATATAAAATACGCTACCCAGCTGGGAATATAGCTCAATAGAAGAGTGTGTGTCACGTGCACAAGGCCGTGGGCTGGATTTGCAGCATCAACAAGAAAAAAAACAGAAATTTGAATATTAAGAAATATGTTGTTTAATCTGTGGGAGCCAAATGGACACAGCCAGATTTTCTGGGGATTTGTTTCTAACAGCACGTGTCCTCTTCTCATTCTTATAGATATTTAATAAATATCCTAAACTCAGAAACTAGTTTTAAAACCATGAAATGTTTCAAACATGTCTCAAGAGCTTCCTGAGTGTGGAAACACGTACTTCAACCTGCAGGCCTCTTTGACACACTCCTGCCTGCTGCTGATGTTTGTTGGCCAGTGATGCATTAGCCAGATACCAGAGGCACAGCCCCTGCTCCGGGATGAGGTCAGGGCAATCACGTGTTCCTTCATCACGGCAGAAGAAAAACTCGTAAACCAGCAGTTGTGGCTGAGCCCATACACTCCTAGTTACATTCCCCTGTTCCAAGTTCTTCAGGGACGAGCCCAGCCTGTCTAGTGTATGTGCATAGGTTCTCTGAGCAGAAGACCTAGACAGATGCCATCATTCTTAAATTGTCCTGGCTGAATAACTCAGCAAGGACGGGAAAGACTCAAAAGTTAACCCCCTTATGCAGCTCCTTCAGTCCCACATTGAGAAGTCTTTTCTGAAAACAATGGATTTCATTGGGCCATGCTCCAAGTCATAGGTGAACAATTATGTTCTTGGAGCTCATCACAGTGACTCCAGGATGAGCCACCTCTTCTAGCCAGTGCTTATGTCTCAACCCGTTTGTAATAATCAAGTAATTAGGACCAGGGGATGTAGCACACTTGCCTAGTAAGGCTCTGGGTTTGATCCTCAGCACACACAACCACAAAAAAATCAAATATTCTTTGGAGTGGACTATCCACTTTCTCAAGTTCTCTGGCCTCACCTGCTTCCCACCTCTGGCTGAGTGGATCAAGAATCCGAGACTTATTGAGCTCAAGGGAGTCCACCTCCCCCCCCTCTTGTGTTTTACTACCCACCAAGGATGTTGCATATTTGGTTTAGTGTTTGTGCTCAGGCATTGGTCTCAACTCTGCCCTTTCAAACAGGATGTTAGGGTCAAGAGGGGCTCCCAGACTCACATATACACTGGTCCAAAAGAAACCATCCGCCTTTGCCTTTATATGAGCTTTCTACAAGCCCTTGGGGGTCCTCTCTGTCCATGAACTTTAGCTAAGTGCATCTCAACCTGTCAGAAAGAACTTAATTAGAACAGAAAGACCATGAGTCTTATTTCTTTTCCTCAAGAAATTGCTTTAGCCCTGATCACACTCTCTGGCCTCTTCTCAAACAACTCACTGAGGGGAGTGGCAAGAACATCTTTGCTCAGACACAGGGAGCTTGTTCTTACTCAGTGTGCTATCTTGGTGATAAGCAGCCCTAGGGAAATGACTTAAAGGAGGAAGGTTTATTTTTAGCTCACGGTTTCAGAGGTTTCAATCCTTGTCAGCTCCCTCTGTCACTGCCGGCCTATGGGGAAGCAGAACATTCTGTAGGCAGGCTGGCACAGGACAACAAAGCTGTTCATTTCATGCCAGCCAGGAAGCAGAAACAGGACGAGAAGGGATCAGGACAAGATTGTCCTTCTAAGCCACCTACTTTCTTCAACCAATAGCCTGTTCAGTATGTGCGGTTTACAAAGGATCAAACCACCAACAGCCTGAGTGCTCTAATGATCCAGTTATCTCTTGGTGATTGACGCCACCAGCTATGAACCACACTCTCAACACATGACATTTTGGGGAATAGGATGAACCTCTTCACAAGCCATAGCAGTTACCCACTGCTCAAGGCCAACAGGTGACTGTATTTACATACAGAGGCTTATCTATTTGCCTCTTCCTGGGAAGATATGGTCCTCAGAGACAGATTGCAGGTGCTAAGAGAAAACTCTCTTGGTCGATAAAACACAGTCGTCATGAGATTTGAGATTTCTTCTTACCCTACTACATTAAAACCAAACCACAGGGGCTGGAGAATTGGGTCAGTGGCTAAGAGCACTTGCTCTTCTTGGAAAGGGCCCAGGTTCGATTCCCGGCAAGCACATGGAAGCTCTCCATCTCCTCAGGCCATGTGTGGGGTGCACAGACATGCATGTAGGCAAAGCACTCATACACATACCATAATAAAATAAATGTAAAAACCCTGTGTATTTGTAAGTGGATTTCTCCACTAAGCCTTTATTTTTTTCTCTCCATTCTTCCTGAGGGATCAATTGGAACCTACATTAGGTCTTTGAAGGAGAAGTCTTAAGAAACAATTGTTAGGTTCAATGAGAGTTGCTAACATGGGATAAGGTGTGTGCATCCAATATTTAACGCTTTGGAAATCATCTGCTTTTCTCCCCTTCGTCATGACCTCCAGTGGTATTCCTACTGCTTTGTTGGCTCAGTGTCATTTATTCCCTTTGATGACCTCTCTCTCTCTCTCTCTCTCTCTCTCTCTCTCTCTCTCTCTCTCTCTC
>LOJH01028369.1:17847-33316 GCA_001685095.1 Ellobius talpinus
TGATCATGGGTCAGAGGGTAGGGCTCCTATCTGTTCTCCATTCCTATCACTTCTGCCCGACCACAGGGAGTGTCTGCTGGTCATGCAATACCTTCTATCCTCCTTCAGTGCTGGTCTAGAGGTCTAGAGGCTGGAGGAAAACAGACAGTAAAGTCAAGGAAGACCTTTTGCCAACATTTTTCTAAATGGCGTTGAGGAAGAGGGCCCGTTTTCTCTGTAAGGGATCAGTTGACCAGGTGTTAGGGAAGAGCTGTCAGCGGCCTTGAGCACTGCCTTGGAAGAAGGCTGATGTCCCGTAGGAGAGGACAGAGCACACCTCCCATAGAGAAGGGGCTCTCAATGCACCCAATCCCTGCTGCCGCTCACCTATGGATCTTCCCCATCCCTTGTATCTGAGCAGTTTTGGTTGGATACCCTGGTTTGCGCGTATGGCATTGCCAGTCAGATAGGATGTTTTGTTTGTTTGCAGAACTGTTGAAGGGCAGCAATGCCTCCGTTCTTCTGTAATGACTTGGCCTCTTTCCTTGTCTCAGCCTCACTATTGACACCCCAGTCCTTCTCTCTTGGCACAACTCCCTTTATCTATATTTACCTCCCTCAAGACCAGGGACACCAAAGTGAGGATCATATCTAGCTCATCTCCCAACAGGACCTATCTGCTCACAGTGGCAAGAACCAGTGTTTGTTAATTAAATGACAATGGGCAAACAGCCTGAACGGTGGATTTTAAAGAATGTGGCTTGAGTAAGCAGATGAAATTGAACATGGGAAAGCCCATGGGGTCTCAACTCTACACAAAGAACTAGAGGCAGCTGTGGAAAGCTGAGATCAGGAGAAATGTCTTCTCCAGGCAGGAGCACACCAATGCTCAGCCCTGAAAACATACATATCAGTAACATTACACAGCCTGAGCAGGTTACGTTTAGGGATATATATGTCTATACATATATGCATGTAACAACAATTAAGGAAAAACAAGACATGAATTTGAAAGAGAGCAAGGAAGGGTATATAGAAGGGATTGCAGGGAGGAAAGGAAAGGGGGAAATGATGTAATCTATATTATAATTTCAAAAAAATAAAAAAGCAATAAAAATACTTTTTAAAATGTGTTTGGGATCCCACAAGATGACTCATCAAGGAAATGCATTCGTAGCCAAGTCGGATGACCTGAAGGGTATGTCAGGGCCACTTGGGGAAGGGAGAGAGCTGACACATACCAGGTATCCTATGACATTCACAAGTGACACATGCCAGGTATCCTAGGACTTCCACAGGCATGTGATGGTGCAACTCCCCTCCACACACACACTAAAAGCTAAAAACTAAGCCAGGCATTGCGACACACATCTTAATCCCAGCATTCAAGGAGGCAGAGGCAGGCTGGCCTCTGTGAGTTTGAGGCCTTACACAGTGAGTTTAAGGATAGCCAGGGTTGTGGACTGAGACCCTGTATCAAAAAAAAGATTAATTCATTTAAAAATGTGATGTTATTTTCAAAACAACCACTGTCAATGTTTTCACATGAATATCCTGCTGAGATCTGATTTGATAGCTCTGGGCATCTAATTTATGATAAACTTTATTTACAAAATAAGAAAAGCTGTAGTGCAAAGACACACACACACAGAGTCATATTCATATTGTAGTTTTCAGTTTCTTAATAAGTGCTTTCTCTGTGGCCAAATTTACAAAGAGGAAACCTTCCCAAAACAAGGCCCCAGACCAATACATGGTTGTCCTTAAGATGGAGGCTCTAGGAACAGGATTGGTCATGGAGAAATCTTGTTGAGAAACACTTGATATAAGCAACTTAAGGTAGGAACGATTCAGTTAGCTTGTGTTCCAGAGAGTTCAGTCTATAGTGGCTTGGTCCCATGTTCTTTGGCAGCAAGATCTTCATGGCAGCTAGAGCATTGAGGTGCAAAGAGAGAGGGGACTGTGGATCAGGTGTAACGCCAAAGATGCCCCCACTACCACCACCAAGTGACTAATTCCCCAAAGCTAAGTCCTAACTCCAGACGTTTCCACCTCTTCTCCTCAGGCGGGAACCAAAAGCTAGCACACAAGCCTGTGGGAGCCTGTGGCCTGAGGGTGGCATTGTCTGCGGCGCTTCAGAGGATGAAGATTCAACCCATGTTTCTGAGGTAATTCTTGAGGCAGAGTTCAAAAACAGTGTCTGGTTTAACTTGTCTGACTCCCTCACAGAAGGCTTGGTGTTTCTTCTGCTTAGAACCTGCTCTTCCACCCGGAAAACTCTGCGCTTTAGAAGGTGTTTAAACCAAACTTGCGAGGGTTCTGAGGCAGCTCCCTGATAACGACCTGAATGTACTGCAAAGGGCCAAGTACTTCATGTCTGGATTAAAACATTTGGCTTTATTTCAGGATGCCAGACCTGTCAGGTTCTTGACATTGAGCAGACCTGCAGCTTTGATCCCAGAAGCAGGACAGCAGCGCCCTCTGGCGTTCAGACAGCAACACGACCGTTTCGCCTCGCGAAGCAACAGAAGGCGCTGGTGTTTTAGGCCACTCTGCAGAGGGCAAGTCACCAGGTCCCCTGCTTGTCCCAGTCTTGTCTGGGCTAAGAGTCCCAACACCGCTGCCATGGATAATCGATCTACTGTACCAATACCATACAAGAATGTGCTGGTTGGGCTGTTATGTTTAAAGGTCTGACAACCATCCTTCACCTCTCCCGGAATCAGCAATTCCTGTTGCTCATCACTGTTCCCACCAAGCAGTCCCTCATATTTCTAGACTAAGACGCGAATGAGAGAATTTTCAGTGAGATTAATGTGGTTAATGAAACGTGAGTGAAAGAGAAACTAGAAGAGAGTGTTTTTGTGAAGGAGGCTCTCGATATTGCTGCAGTCTGCACCCCTGGGAATCCATTGCTAACCTGGGTGTGCCTCCATCACAGAAAGGAGTTAGCTGGTCAGAAGAAATTGGAAATAATTCCCTTCAATTTAGATGGCTGAATTTGCAAACAGCATATCTGTCTTCTGAATGTGTCCAGATCCCTTAGGCTGTGATATGCTA
Organism: Ellobius talpinus; assembly: GCA_001685095.1. Taxonomy (NCBI): domain Eukaryota; kingdom Metazoa; phylum Chordata; class Mammalia; order Rodentia; family Cricetidae; genus Ellobius; species Ellobius talpinus. The sequence goes on from LOJH01028369.1 coordinate 20,887, forward strand.
TGGTCGTCGCAGTGGAGCGCCCTCTGGAGGAGGATTTATCCACAGTATATACTATTATATATTGCATGTAAGTTATTTATATATCACATATCATATATTATATATAGTGTATATCATATATTATATATCACATATCATAGCATATATTATTATAAATTATATAATAGAAATATGTAATAGATAATTTTTTCTTTCTGAAAATTGACTTCAACTCTTGAAGTCCAAGGACTCAGAAGAGCCACAACCCCTCTCTAACAGAGCTAGAGGTTCTCATCACTCTGGAGAAAGAGTCCTGGAGCAGGTGTCTGGCGAGGAAGACACAGAAAGCAGCTGTGTCTGGTAATGAATGAGTTTGGTTATTTCATTGCACGCCACTTCAAGATACAGGAAAAAAGGTGAGGGTGGGGGTTTAAAGAGATGGCTCAGCAGTTAAGAGCACTGGCTGCTCTTCCAGAGAACCCAGGTTCAATTCCCAGCACCCACATGAAAACTCACAACTGCCTATAACTCCAGTTGCAGCGGATCTGACATCCTCACTCAGACATATGTACAGGCAAGACACCAATGCACATGCACACACACACACACACACACACACACACACACACACTTCTAGTGGACAGTTATTTAGCTATTTTAGAGAACCTGAAAAACTGGGGAGCAACCGGCTCTCACCAGGCATTGAGAAGGTCACTCACTCAGCACTGTACCCTTGGCCTTTGGCCAAGCACATGCTTCTCTTCAGGACTTAGGGTCTGCAGCTGCAGAATCTGTGTGCTCAGCCAAGAGCCTGTGAAGTGAGGAAGCAGCACTGCCAACTGTCCTGCCTCCATAGTATCTGCCCATTTCTGGGCCAAGTACTTTTCTTCCCAGTGAGGAAGAGTGACTCCATGTTCTGAGGACAAAGGGAGAAAACTGTTTTCTAGGAACTAAATAACTGGCCTTGGGGTTTCCTGTTTGCTAAAATAGAGGGAAAAACATGGTTTTCTATCCAGTAGTTAAGAGCATAACTACACTGTAGCTCCACAAGAGAAGTGGACTTGTTTTGCTGAAGGATAAACACCAGCGTGACCCCTTGAGGCTGTTACCTACCACCTCCAGAAGGCCAACGGCAAAGGATGCATTACCTATGCTAGGCAAACGCTCTACCACTAAGCTACACCCAGAGGTACAGAAGATTCAAAAGAAAAGACAGAGACACAGGATAGAGTCAGGAGGGCATCCATCCATTAAGTACTGAGATTCACACCATGTTTATTACACAAAAGCTTTAAATACTCCAATCCTGATGTGGAATTCCCCTCTGTATGCTGTGGATACCATTGGTTAATAAAGAAATTGTCTTGGGACTGTGATAGGGTAGAGTAGAGCTGAGTGGAAAAAACTAAACTGAATGCTGGGAGAAAGGAGGTGGAGTCAGGGAGAAGCCACAGAGCTGCCTACAGAGACAGACATACTGGAACCTTGCCGGTCGGCCACAAGCCTTGTGATAAAATGTAAAATAATGGAAATGGTTAAATTATGATGTAAAAACTAGCCAATAAGAAGTTAGAGCTAATAGGCCAAGCAGTGATCAATTAAAACAGTTTCTGTGTTGTTATTTCAGGAATCTGGAAGACTGGGAAATGAACAAGTGTGCTCCTACTACACAATCCAGAAAGGAGAGGGAAGTCAAAAGACTTCTTTACCATGATACAAGGAACAAACAAAGTAATCACCTTCTCAACACCCAAAGCATCAAGTAACCTGGGTCAAAACATCCTGTTAGTAGCCACACCCTGGGTCAAAACTCCTGTCATAAAGTTAAAGGAGCAAGAATAGGCCTGGGCTGTCTGGACTTCGGTCAAAGTGGAAGAATAGAGCCCCATTTCAGCCACTCTTTGAAAGGGGCAGTAGGCAGTTGTAATGATGGTACAACATTTGGACTACGTAGAAAACATCGGAGGAATCACAGCAAAATGAAATTTTAGAAGAATTGAGAAGTTTGTAAGTTAAAGTTGTTTATAAAAGATAAAACCAAGAGTTATGAATTATTGGGGATAAATTGAGAGAATGGTGAAAAATCTCCTGGCAGATTTTGAGTTATGACTCATGACACGCACCAAACTGACGGTCATGCCAGAATCTACCTGTAGAACTCACAGGGTAAACACATGACTGCAAGCCAGGTGTGGTGGCACACACTTATAATCCCAGCACTGTGGGAGAAGTAGAGGCAAGAAGATGTCTGTGAGTTTGAGGCCAGCCTGGTCTATATAGCAAGTTTCAGGCCAGCCAAAGGTACATAGTGAGATGCTGTCTCAAAAAATTATAATTACACATACCAGTATGTGTTATATGAGCTGTAAAATAAACTAGTGTAATGTCATTTTAAGGTGGCCACTTCTGATGAACCTCTTTGAGGAGAGGACATTTGTTCTGGGCTGTTTGATGAGATGGAACTAGCTGTGCAGAAGGCAGTGGACAGGCCCTCTGTGTAGAGGACACTACCAGTGTTAAGGATCAACGTGAGAACAAGGCACCTGTCTGGGCAATAGAAAGGAAGCCACTATCTCAGGAACAGTAGTGGTATTGGCTCTCACGTTCACCTGTTGGGAAATAATTCAGAGAAGTGCAGTAATGCCAGAATCTGCAGTTAATAAGGTAAGCCGGCATCTTCCCCAGAAAAAGAGAAACGAGCCCCTTGTCTGGGAGTCACATTGTCTGGAGGGAAGCCAGTAACAGCATCAAGATGTTGTACACCAGAACTGCCTGGATCTCTGGTTTCTTTTCTACTCTTTCATAAAATGTTCATCTTCTCTTCTCTCCCAAAGTTCTGTTCCACAGGTCCCAAAGATGTAGACTAAGCTCCAAGGTTCAAAAGACTCAGGCTAAGCTCCACAGGTCCCTAAGATTCAGGCTAAGCTCCAAGGTCCCAAAGATTCAGGCTAAGTTCCAAGGTCCCAAAGATTCAGGCTAAGCTCAAGGTCCCAAAGATTCAGGCTAGGCTCCAAGGTCCCAAAGATTCAGGATATGCTCCAAGTTCCCAAAGATGAAAGCTAAGTTCCAAGGTCCCAAAGATGAAGGCTAAGTTCAAGGTCCCAAAGATTCAGGCTAGGCTCCAAGGTCCCAAAGATGAAGGCTGAGTTCCAAGATCCCAAAGATTCAGGCTAGGCTCCAAGGTCCCAAAGATTCAGGCTAAGCTCCAAGGTCACAAAAATGAAGTCTAAACTCCGCAGGTCCCAAAGATGTAGGCTCTATGTAGAACTTGCGGGAAATCTGAACTTTGGAAGTGTTATGAAGATGTGGCTTGAAAAGAGAATACTCTGGTATAAGGAAACCACATAGCTCATGTTTCTGCCTCAAACAGCCTCATACAAAGGCTTTGTCCAACAGTGAGGGTGGGGATGGAACAAAGCATTATTGCTTCTTCATAAATGAAAATTATAGATGGTATAAGTAATAATAATAAGTAATACTTAAATACATTTTTTCCAAAAGATACACTCGAAATGAAGTTAAACTGGAAATATAGAGGTGTTTAAGGTTTTTTTTCTTTACTGTCGCTGTGATAGAATGCCCCTGACCAAATATAAATGGTTATTTGGCTCACAATTCCAGATTGCCACCCATGCCAGGAAGTAATGATGGCAGGAACATGTAGCAGCGACTCACAGATCTTTCACCGTAGAGAGCAGACAGCGGTGATGAGATGCACACACACATAGGAATGTTCAGCTGGCTCTCCACTCTTTGCAATCCAGATAAACATCGCTAGACACATCCACAGGCTAACCGAACTAGACAGTCCCTCACTGAGGTTCTCCCTGAGGTAGCTCTAGATGGTTGAACTGACAGTTAAAAACCATCACACAAAAGAGCGGTTCATAGTCAGAAAGCTCATTAAAATGTGGGAAATGCCCTAAGATCTACCTTAGCCTTCCCTCCCTAGGTTTCTTCCTTAGTTCTGGGGAATTCATTAGGATAGCAGGAGCACCAGCCAATAGATGGTGCATTACATGTCAACCATGATGCCAAATGCCTAACGTGCACACTGGATTTTGAAGTGGGTACAGTTATTGTATCCCAAATACATTTTCATCACTGTGAGGGAAAAAAACCCACCTTGACTAAAAGTAGCTTGGGAAGAAAGGTGGTTATTTGGCTTAAACTTCCAGGCTACCAACCATCATCATGGGAGGTCAGGACAGACACTTAACGAGGAACGGAGGCAGAAGCTTCGGAGAACGCTACTTCCTAGCTACTCCCAGACGCAGGCTCGGCAACCTTTCTTATGTTGACCAAACTGAGCTAAGGCTCCAATTTCCCAGGTGTGTCCAGTTAACAACCAAGACTACACACCACGTATTATTTATGAATTTCAATTAGCAAATAGTCTTTAGCACTTATTGGGTACTGCGTGCCATTCAAGCGTTCCTTCCTATAACACATTTGAGCCTCCTAGTTACGGTATGTGGCTTGTCGTGTTATATGAGGACATGGAGCAAGGGAACTGGGGTTAAGCTATGTTTGTTCTACATGATTGAGAAAGGGGACGAAAATCCAGAAACACCAATGTCGAGAGGCATCCCATCCAACAGACTACGGCAGGATGGTAGAGTTCTTCCCCAACAACCTGTTAGCCCGACCTGTGCCTGCAGCAACTGCCACAGACTTCCACGTCGAGAGGTGATGGCGGCCAGCACTGATTTTCTTCACTTCTCTGAAATGGGACAGTAGCATCCCTATGTAAGGCTCTCTAAGCCAAGTCCCCAGCCCCAGCCATATCTCAGCTTCTCCTACTCACCTTCGCTTCACAGACTAAAACCAGCAGTGACTCTATGACCTTCCCACACCTTAGCTGCTTGCCTCCTTCCTCAGTCGTACCTCTGCAGTGATACTCCAGAGGCTTCTGTCTCCTCTGACACTTAGAAGCCTTGTTCTCCCATGACCCTCAGATCTCCCTCCCTGTGCAGATGGCTTCTAGGTATTATTCTTCATAGAGACCACACCCCAAAAGGTCCCTAAAAAAGAATCTCCTTTCTCTATCATTCACTGTTCTAATGACAGACTGTAATTCTGTTTAGTATTCCCCTTCCTTGCTGGATTTTCCCATCACAATGCCAATAATTTTAAAAGAAATGGCATACTTTTGTTTTTAATTAACATATATTTTGTATAAAATAATGGGTTTCATTATATTTCCATACACATACGCAATGTACATCAATTATATTCAGCCCACCATTGTCTCTTGCCCCTGCCCTGTTTTTCTCCCCCAAGCAGTCTCCCGTCTATGTAGCCTACTCTCTTTCTTTCAAGATTTTGTCTCCTCATATGAGAAAAATATGTGATATTTGTTTTTCTGAGTCTGATATTTTCTTTAACATGATGCCTTCAGCTCCATGTGTTTTTTTTCTGCAGATGACATGATTTCATTCTTTACACTTGAATAATACCCTCTTGTGTATGTAGACCACATTTTCTTTTCTTCTAATAAAATTTGCGGTTTTTTTTAAAAAAAGCATTCAGAATGTCAACAAAAGAGGGGCAATTTATTTTTGCAATTACAAGTTGGTATTCAGGTCACAAAAGGGTTGTTTGCCTATAAACTATATATACCAGGGAATACTAAGAGGGAAGAGACTCCCAACTCTACATGTAGCTATCACGTGCTGTACACTAACAACCCAATTGGATTTCCATGCCATTCCCCAGGCAAGGTTAGCCGGTGGCTGCTGAAAACAGCACCAGGACAGCGCCACCTAAAGACACACGCAGAATGTGTTAACTATACAGAACCAGACTCTACAGGCTGGAGAAACAAACCTTACATAACCTTGTACTTCGGCTTTGCATTAAAAAAAGGAGAGTTGTTTATAAGGGGATTAAATTCTTGATGGACGGGGGAAGTCTGCAGAAAGTTATTCAACACCATCATCTTGTTCCTCTTCATCTCTCTCAGGCCCTCTTTTTTCTTCTTTCTTTTCTGATCATTTCCACCTTGGCATCTGCTTAGTTTCTACACCAGGTTTCCCGTTAGCTCTGTAGGCAGCAGTGTGATTTCTGTATTCTTCCTAGGCAGCCTAAAGCTGCTCATCAGTCACAGCAGGAGGCTGTTTCTCCCACCCTTCTGATGACTGAAACTATGGTTAATTTAGTTGTCACCATGATGGTGGCTAGAATGACTTAGGAGACAGGCCTCTGAGGACATCTAGGAAGGTCATCTAGGGCAGATTAGCCTCTTGTTGGACCTGTGAGGCATTATCTTGATTGGGTCATTGAGATGGGAAGAGACGCTGTAACTGTGGGCAGCACCATTCCCTGGGCTTGAGTCCTGGAGTAAACAAAGAGGAGAAAGTGGGCTGAGCACCAGAACACACCACTGTCTGCTTCCCAGCAGTGGGTGCAATGTAGCCTGCTCCCTCAAGGTCCTGCAGCCAGGACTTCCCCGCCCCATGAGGGACTGAGTCCTCAAACTGTACACCAGAATTAACTATTTCTCCCTTTAAGTTGCTTCTGCCACAGTATTTTGTCACAGCAGAAAGGAAAAGTAACTAAGGTGTACAATAATTGGCTTGTTCTTCATCCGGGATAGAAAACACTTGTTTAAAGAAGAAAAAACTAATACCCAGAGAGTTGAAGCCAATGGTCCACGGCCATAGAAGAAGTGACAGAGCCAAGATTTAAACCTAAGCTGTCAGGCTTGGAAACCCCTGTTCTTCAACACTCTTCAGTACCACCTTCCTCAATAACTTGTCTCAGTTATAGCGATAGGAGAGAATACGAGAGCCTCATCCAGGTCTGCTATGAAACCCCAAAGTTCAGGCTGTCACCAGCATGCTCCACTTCCCAAGCAGTCAACAAAAAGTCAACTTAACGTTTTTCCTCCTGACCTCACTTTCCCACAAGAAATGCGTGTGTCAAGGGGAAAGATTCATGGCTAGAGGGAGGTAAGCAGTCTAATCCAGAGAGGGTATCTGCAGTAAAGTACAGAGGACAGGCAAGCAAACCCCCCATTTAAACATTTAAGGGATCTCCATGAGTAAGAAGAAAAACACAATCCAGAGCTAAGATTTAAGACCAGAGACTGCCGGCTCGCAGGCTGGTAAATTTTTCTCGCACTAGGTTCCATATGGCAACAGCAAACAGAAACTCTGATTTCTTTCATTTCTTTGGGGACCATAAAAGTCTACATTTGCAAAAATCAATATGTGTTTCCCTTCCTGCCATTCCATATGATAGACAAACGCAACCCCCAGCCCTCCAATAGAAACTACACCATTAGTGTAGAACGCTCTAGAAATCTGCACATAGCAAAGTCTAAAGCCATCAGGCAGTTTAATTTCAACATGTTCTTGTGTCCTGAACTAGACTCTCATGGGAATGCACGTTCAGATGGTTCCAGGGAAGCCTCAGGGACATCCAAAGCAAGGCCTGAAAGTGATTAGTGTGATATATTCCAGGAGAAATGTTTTGCGTGGCTTTGCTGGAAGAGACTGTCATGAACCTCTGATGAGACCTACAGGTTCCAGTCATGCACACCTGACAGTGGCAACTGGGCAGCAGGCTGGGCAGCAGGCCCATAGTCACCCAGGGGCAAGCGACGCACGTCTCCCATCTTTCAGGCAGGAGGAGAAAACCCCTTACAAGGCAGAGTGCACAGGGATTCTGCACCACAGATGTGCCTTTGCAGGGAAGAGAGGCAGCCGTGAAGAACACGAAAAGAGGGAGAGGCAGAAGAAGGAAGGGAGAGAGAGAAGAGACAGGGTCCGTGAGAACGAGAAAGAGAGAAAATGGGGTGCTTTGCATGAGTGCTTTGCTTCCACTATTAAAGAAGTTGTCTAAAGTAAGGAAAAAGAAATGTTTGAGACACACTCCGTTAAAGCTAAACTCAGTCCTGGTCTCCATTCGTGCACACATTGAAGAAACATCAGACCACTTGCTAGGAAATATAGGAGCTAGATAAATTAGCAAAACACCCTGTCCTGTGATGTTTATATGCTGAGGGTAATAGAAAATAATCAAAATAACAACAATAAAAAGATATTACATACTCCAATGTTCAGTAGGTCTATGTATCGTAAGTTAAAATAAACACACATACACACATTGGGGGTGGAGAGCATTAGGGACCAGAAGGGCATGCATTTACGGACAGGAATTTGGGCAGAGCCCCAGACAGAATAAGTCTCTGGCAGAAATAACTTTGATGGCGGAAGGGAATGTGAGCATAAAGGTCTTGGGGTGGAAATGCATTGGTTTTGGGGGGGATGCCCAGACACATAAAAGTGTGTCATGCCATTCAGGAAATATAAAGGCAAAGTCACGACAGTCATATCATTGACTCTAACATCCACACCCCACTTACCTCTTCTTATTAATGCCATCAGCACCATACTCATGCAGTGTCTAGAGTGTAGGTAAGGTGTGGTGCCTGTGTCCCACGCATGCGTGCAGCACACGGATGGCTTTGCAGTTGGGTAGTGGTGATCTGCCTGTGGGCATGCACAGGCTGAATGTGGCAGCCTAACACCACAGATGCACTGTTCATTTGAAAAAAAAAAACAGGGCTTGTCTTGTATGCAATACAAAGTTAAAGTGACTATGAAAATGGCGGGGCAAGTTTATGCCTTTATATAATACAGAAATGTTTTTAATTAATTTCCACCAATGCATCGAAGGGCAAGTACGACCAATATTTGCAAAGCAGTCCAGGGCAGCCAATGAGCAGAGCAAGATCAGCTACCCCATCAAAAGTACGAGCATGAAATCAGTCCTGAGACATCCACAGGTAGCCATGGAATGTGCTGGTCTCACAGCCCTAACCCTACACAGAGTTACCTTGCATACGTTGTAAATTACTCACATCCTCAAAGGCAGGGCTGGTGGTGTGCTACTCAGGACGACCCAATGGGAGAAGTTAAATCTCAAGGAAGAGCAGTTGGAGTTTTGGAGGGCCACAAAGTGTACCAAGTTTTGTTGTTGTTTTGGTAATTGTTATGTTTTGTTTTGTTTCATCCCTAAGAGCATATTGATCTGTAAAGAATGCACAGTTTAATCAGGGAGCTCCACTGTCTTAGGTCTATCCTTTCCTGCCTTGAATGACTTCTGGAAACAGTGGCATACCTGTAACCGAAGCATTAAATGCACCAAGGATGAAAGAATGAATGATGAAGGTACCGGGGATAGGAATTATTGAAACAGACACATGAGTCTGAAAGCCGGACACACAAGAGTGCTCAGGGAAAGACTATGAAGGAAGAAGGGGGCGTTGTTCTTGCAGAAGAAGCAAGAAAGGAAGCACATGGGGTGGGCTTCACGGAGTATAGAGACTCCCGACCTGAGGACAATGAGGGTCTTTGATACAGAGGCAGTGTAGCGTGGGGAAACACAAGAAACTTCTGCTGCAAGCTGGTTATTTCATTTCCAGCTCTGCTACTAATTGGTTTATGATTCTTGGAAACTCACGCAGCCTCTCATTTTTCTAAACTGCAGGAAAGGAATTCTAACACTAACTCTATAAATGTTAATAGAAATAAATGTCAACAAATTCTGTAAAATCATGCCGCTGTAGCAATGGAATCACGTGGCCCTAAGTGTGAAGAGATACAGTGAGGCACCAGACTGAGAGGAGAAGTCTCAGAGACTATGTTGGCTACTTGGGGGTGATGATAACCTTGTCCAGAGAGATGACAGTGAGAAATCCTAGCCAAGAGGGCTGAGGGGGGAGGGAGTGATGAGCAAGCAGACATCGCATCTTGGTTTGCTTCCTACTGGGATAAACACCATGATCAAAAGCAACTCGGGGAGACAATGTTTTAGTTCGTCTTATATCTTGTAGTCAGTCATCATCCGTGGAAGTCAGGGCAGGATCTCAAGGAAGAAACCTGGAGGGCGAAATTAAAGCAGAGACTATGGAGGAACAATATGGACTGACCTGTGCTCTATGGCTCCTTCAGTTTGCCATTTTTAATATACAATGAAGGACCACCTGCCCAAGGCTGGTGGCACCATCCCACATGGGCTGGACTCCCCACATTATTAATGAAGAAAACGCCCCCAAAGACTTGCCCACAGGTCACTCCGATGGTAGAATTTTCTCAATTGAGGTTCTCTCTCCTCACTCCTCAGATGACTCTAGATTGCGTCAAGTTGACAAACTAACGAACACATAAAAATTCCCTTTCAGAACTTCTCCCTGTTTGAAAAGATTCTGAGGCTGTGCTTAGAGGAGGAGGTTGTGTTCAGAGCGTTTCTGCCCTGGCTGGTTTTGTGTCAACTTGACACAAGCTGACGTCATCTGAGAGGAGGGAACCTCAATTAAGAAAACGTCTCCAGAAGATCATGCTGCAGGCAAGCCTGTAGGGCATTTTCTTAATTAGTGACTGATGAGGGAGGGCCCAGCCCGTCATGGGTGAAACCATCCCTGGGCTGGTGGTCCTGGGGTCTATAAAAAGCAGACGAAACAAGCCTTGGAGAGCACCCCTCCACGGCCTCTGCCTCAGCGCTTGCCTCCAGGTTCCGGACCTAGTTGCTTTTGATGAGGAGCTGGTGTCATCAGGTGCACAGGTGGTTGACCTGAGACTGATGATGGTCACAACTTAGAGAAGGAAAAGGCAACACAGTTGGCGTGTCTCTAACTGGAGCCCAAGCCCTTTGTTGCCAGAGCTGTGCTGAAACGGAATTGGGGCTTTCCAGGTGAGGATGGTTAGGAACAGGAATCCAGAGAGAAGAGGGTATGTTTCATTTTAATTCATTTTTTTCGCACATGTATTTTGTTCCCCTCCCCTAACTTCTCCCTGATCCCTCAGACCTGCCCACCGAACCTTATGCTCTCCCCGGCATCTTATAATAACAGAAACAAAACAAATGTCACAAAGTCAAAAACCAAAACAAAGAAACTAAAGGGGGGAAAAAAACAGAACAAAATAAGATGAAACAAAAGGCCCACGAAACAATGTTTATTTTGTGTTGGCCAGCTCCGCCTGGGAATGGGCCTGGGAGGGACACCACAAAGGACCAGAGGGTCACAGTGGGGAAAGGACAGTAAGGGGCTAGGGAAGAAGAGACACTACTAAATGACAGTGAAAAGTGTTGAAGTCATTTTGATTTTTTAAGATGGAGTCTTGGTGAGTTGCCTGGGCTGCCCTCTTGATTCTAGTCTCCTCAGCCTGTTGAGTGACTAGGACTACAAGATCATGCCACAGTCTGGCTAAGGTTGGTAGTTTGAAAGAACTGATGGCAATAAGAAAGTTTGAACTGGGAGTGCCAGATGAAGGAATGTGGGATGTTAGAAGCCGAGAAATAGAAGTGGTGTAAATCTTAAAAATGTAAGGTTTAGAGCTAAACCGGGCCATGCCAACAGGAGCTACAGGAAAAGTACAGGAAGCCATAAGTAAAGGAAGTGAAGTATTGGATGCCAGAGCCACCAAATGTAATGACAATAGTGAAGACTCAGGAACACCAGAGGCAGAGATGTTTTGAGTGTCTTCGGCTCTCTGAGGCTGCTGAAGCTTGAGCGTTCAACGATTCCTGTTGCTTCAGCCAGCCATATTCAGGAATCCCACTGATGGAGCTGCACCGAGGGAGGTTCTGTCTGTCCCTTGGATCCGCACAGCCAGGCTCAGGAGTTTACCCTCTTTTCTGTTCCTTTAAGTGCTGCTTCCTGGACCTGGAGGACTGGCATGAAGAGCAGGGTTAGGTCAGGCCCTACGGGATGAGAAGATGGGACTAAATCCTCCTTTTTGGGACAGTAGATTGACCACGTAGCTCTAAAACTTCCCTGAACACAGAAAGTGATCCTCATTATAAATTCCAGTTGCGGGGGTCCACACCATGGTCCACACACTTCCATTAACCATACCATGGCTTTTGATGAGCCAGGCATCATTCTTTTTTTCCAGAGAGATTTGAAAACTTGCAGGTTGACTATGTGCTTAACAGCATTGTTTTGACTGTGAAAAGATTTGTGATGAGTTACAAGGCAATGCCATCATCACAATACATAGGATTTATTTCCAAACGAGTAGGAAGAAGAAAAGAAGAAGGAGGAAGAGAAGGAGGAGGAAAAACAACATTAGGGGAGGAGGGAAAGAGAGAAGAGGAGGAGGGGGACAGGGGGAATAAATGAAAACAATTGAATCATCACTTAGCAGAGTCTGCTTCACTCAAACATATTAGCACATAGATAACAGTGCTCAGAAACTGCCAGGACTCCTGCACTCAGGTTCTCCACAGTAGAACATAATCTGGGGAGAGACACAATTGTAGCCGTCCTAAAACAGGCTTTCAGCAGCAAGGTCCTTGTAAGGGTCATTTAGTGGCTAGTGTTTGTACCCCACTGGTTGGGTATTTTCAGGAGGTTGGGAGGTTGGGCTTTTATCTTCCTTCCTTCCTTCCTTCCTTCCCTCTTTCCTTTTGATTTTTGTTTTTTGGTTTTTCAAGACAG
>LOJH01028370.1:5350-17758 GCA_001685095.1 Ellobius talpinus
ATAGATAGATAGATAGATAGATAGATAGATAGATAGATAGATATGATAGAGAGATATGATAGATAGATGATAGATAGATAGATAGAGATAATAGATAGATAGATGATAGATATGATAGATAGATAGATATGATAGATAGATATGATAGATATGATAGATAGATACGATAGATAGATAGATAGATACGATAGATACGATAGATTAGATAGATAGACACGATAGATACGATAGATAGATAGGTAGATAGGTAGATAGATAGATAGATATAGATAGATAGATTGCTATCCTAGTGCAATTGCACATTTGTATTACTATATTGCTAGCTCTGAAGAAACAAACATAATCATCCCCAAAACTCACTCCAGCTTTAATGAGAGAGGCTATCTCAAAAATAGGGTGGAGAGTGACTGAGGAAGATGCTTATCCTGGCTAATTTTATGACAACAAGCTAAAGTCATCTGAGAGGAGGAACCTCAATTAAAAAAAATGCCTCCATAAGTTTGAGCTGTAGCAAGTCAGCAAGGCATTTTCTTGATTAGTAATTGATGGGTGAGGGCCCAACCTATTGTGGGTGTGGCCATCCCTGAACTGGTGGTCCTGGGTTTTATAAGAAAGCAGGTTGAGCAAGTCAGTAAGCAGCACCTCTCCATGGCCTTTGCATCAGCTTTTACTTTCCAGTTCCTGCCCTGGCTTCCTTTGATGATGAACAATGATGTGGAAGTCAGCTAAACTCTTTCCTCCCCAACTTGTTTTTGGTCATGGTGTTACAACATAGCAATAATAACCCTAACTAGTACAATGCTTAATGTCAACTTCTGGTCTCAACCTGTAAACACATGTACATGCATGTACATATATACTATTTGAAAGCCATATTTAGTCTGACTCTTCTTTAGGTATTATATCATACTTCTTTGGGAGTTCAATGAAATTGGGTTAGCTAGCCTGTAATAGAATACTTATACCCAAGAGAAGTATACTCAATCAGCAAACATTACTTTATAACTATAATTTATAGTTTATAACTATTAAACTATTACTTTACAACTTTATAGCTTGGTTGTAAAAGCACCTCTGGGACTGGGGATGTAGTTTCCTTGCTAGAGTGTGTATCTATCATGCCAAAAAACCTGGGTTCAATTGCCAAAACTACATTGAACTTATATTGTGGTACATACCTATAATCCAATGCCAGGGAGGTGGAGACAGAAGAATCTGAACCTCAAGGTTACCCTCTGAGTTTGAGAACTGCCTGGCATACATGAATCCTTGGCTCAAAAATAAAAAATAAGGTACAGGTAAATTAGTATATCCATGTTCACAGCAGCATTGTCCACAAAAAACAAAAGGAAAGCACCCTGTGATGGTTTGAATGAGAATGGTCTTCATAGGCTCATGTATTTGAATACTTGATCCCCTGTCAGTGGAACTGTTTGGGAAAGATTAGGAGGTGTGGTCTTGGAGAAGGTATGACACCAGGGCAGGCATTAAGGCTTCAAAGCCTCCCATTATTCCCAACTCAATCTTTCTCCCTCTTACTTGTGGGTCAGAATGTGAGTTCTCAGGTGCTCCTGCCTTTGCTCTGTCATCATGGACTCGAACGATCTAAAACTGTAAGTTCAATTAAGCACTTTTTTTAATAGGTTGCCCTGGCCATGGGGTTTTGTCACAGCAATAGAAAAGTAACTAAAAGTCCATCAAGAGATAAGAAAATTATATACAAAATATGGCATCTACATGTAGAAGAATATTATCATCGAGGCATGAAAATACTCACACATGGTATGACATGGATAAACCTTAAGGGCTATGTGTTTTCATTAACTTTGTGTTAATGAAAAAAGCCAGTCACAAAAGGACAGATATGATATGGTCCCACTTGCACGAGGTTCCTAAAATATTGAAGTTCACAGAAACAGAAGGGACAGTGGGGTTGCCACGGGGTGTGGCGAGAAGGAAATGCAGGTATTGCTTAATGGGTATGGTGCTTAAGTTTGGAACATGAAGAGAGAACTGGAGTCAGGTGATTGCACATTCCAAATATACTCAGTGCTACCAAAAAAGGGCACTCCATGTTTTGAAAGAGGGACTGGAGAGATGGCTCAGTGGTAAAGAGCACTTGTTGCTCTTGCCAAGGACCTGGGTTTGATTCCTAGCACCCACTTCAGGTAGTTCACAAATGCCTGAAACTCCAGTTCTGGGGATCTGATGCCCTCTTCTGGTTTCCAAGGGCACTACATGCACATGGTGTACATGTAAAAGCAAACAGGCACACACACAATTTCTATTATGATATGAAAACAGTAAATATTGTGTTAGTACATTTTACCACAAAAAGACCAACTAACAAGAGAAAGTCTATAGGAAAGGACATTTAAAATCACTGGAAAGAAACTCTGTATTGTTTTGATTCCTTAAATTTATGAGGCATTTAACTTGCAAGAAATGAGCTAGCCCTAGAAATGGACAGGTTGTACTCACAAAAGGCAACCAAGCTAATGATTTGCAGGGCCAAACAGTTTTAGATGGTACCAGTGTGCAAGGTATGATCGCATAAGCAGGTAGCTGAGGTGAAGTGGAGAAAAAGCCACTAGAACCAGGATGCTAGCAGGCAGAGCGGGACAAACACCCGAGTGGATAAACCACTGGGGGATGTCAGAGTCTGGGATGGAAGAATACTGAGGAAGGAGTGAAATTCTGTGAATGAGTGAGAAAGAAAAGTCTACGCTCTTGGGCAAGCATTCCTAGACTAGAATTAGCTTCTGGGTATCCAGCATATGCCAGCCGAGCTCACAAAGAGATGGCTTATATAAATGGAAACGACAGATCGCTAGCTAAGAAAAGAAATGCAGCAGTCCCGTGGACTGTCCAAGCTGCAAGAGCAGCACATTCCTTCCCTGTGGGAAATGAGCGTGGGGAAGCACATTACAATCAGCGTTTGTCTAGGGAAGAATGGAATGAGAGAGAAAGGGTGGCAATGGCTTACAGGGGGAGGGGAAGAGGGGGAAACACAATGTTTAAATACCTAATGACACCATTCGATAATAATTTGATATTTCAGCCTTCAATGTAAGGTTATGTGGTGCAGGGACCCAAAGTGCAGCCTTGGGGTTCAGGTATCTCCCATTCACTGAACATTGAATAGGTGTTGCCAGATTTTCCCCCCTCTGCCTCTCACAGTCATACTTTCTCCCCCCCTTCTCTCCACTTCCCCCCTTCCCAGACAGGCTGAACTTTCTCAGCAGCTCAGGTAGGCCTTGACCTTGAGATGTTCCTGGCTAGCGTCTCTTTTTCAACACTCACGATTCCAACCCCACTTTACTCGTCCCATTTATTTATTTATGAAAATAATGACATCACCTAGTTGTGATCCTTTATAACATAACTAAGGGGTTTATGGCTTTGTAAGTTATGTTGGCATTTGCTATGGAGTCAATGTGCCTTGATTCCCTCCTCCCCAATTCCCACTGAAGCTCTAGTTCCCAGAACAATGGCATTCTCAGACGAGGACTTTGAGAAGATTTAGATGAAGTCATAAAAAACAGAGCCCCCGAGATGAGATTGATGTCCTCATAAAACGAAGAAATACAGGATCTCTCTGAAGACATGCATGGAGAAAACTCTTTGAGGACATAGTCAGAAAGATAGACACCTCTCCAGGAACCCAATCCTCTTGGCATCATGACTTTCAGACTCAGAAACTTGGTAACAGGTCTCTGTCATTTCAGGCACTCAGTCTGCAGCATGCGTTAGAGCAACCCACACCAAGACAGTAATTTTAATTTTTTTCTTTTGCTAAGATGGGTCTCAGGTAACCCAGTCAAGCTCTGGGTCTCCTGTCTCCACCTCTGAAAACCCAGGATTTTTTTGTTTTGTTTTTTTTTTCCCCTGGTATTATTCCTTATGCCACTTTTAGTAGCTTTTGAAGAGCTATAGATTTGATTTACTCTGGGACAGCTGTTATTTTCCATTCCCAACTGTTTCTGTTATTGTTGCTAGTTCATCATATCCAGCTTCTGGACGTGTCTTTGAGTTGCAGAGAAAAAACAAAATGCCTGAGGAAAATAACTTACAGAGGAAAAATTTGATTTGGATCCTTGTTTCAGTTCAGGGTCATTTGGCTCTGCTGGGGCTGTGGTGAGGGAGGTCATCATGGTGGGAGACCTTGGTTGAGCAAGCTGTTCACTTCCTGCTGGCTTGGGAGCTGAGTGTTGGAAGGAGGAGGGAAGGAGAGAGGGAGGGAAGGAGGGAGAAAAAGAGGGAAGGAGGAAAGAGAGACATCTTTAAGGGATGTCTACAGTTACCTACTTCTTCCAAGTATATCTTAAATCCTAAAGTTTCTAGCACTTCAAATAATGCCTTCAAATTATGGCTTCATGGACCTTAGAACCTTGGTGAACGTCGGTGGTATCCTTACCTTGATCTGTTATTTGTTCTCTAGAATGAGCAGATGCTTGCTCGCATTTCCCCAAGGATAATGTCATAAGACACCTGGCTGCTTTGGAATTCACTATGTAGATCAGGCTAGCCTCAAATTCTCGGGGCATTCTTCTATCTGTATCCAAAATGCCAGGATTACAGAGATTTGCCATCACACTTGCTTTAAAATGTTCTCGTGAAGTGACTCTCGCATCTAGACTTCTATCAACAAAGCTCAGGACATGGTCATGAACTCAGTTGCCTAGTTTATAGATACTTCACCTTCCCAATCCCCCACTCAGCCTCTCCCTCAAGGTAAGTTCTATAACTTAGACGTCACTCTTGGGACAGGTCTCGGTACTGGTATAGGGAGGGTTCTTTTGCCAACTTGCTAACGTGACAAATACATTCTTCACGCTCTCTCTTTTGTAGTTGATTCTTTTTTTCTTTTTCATTTTTTTTATAAACTTTAGTATCTCCATACTAAAACACCTGGGTCTATTATAATTATGAAATGACTTTAAGTTTTCTTAGGATACAGCTTCTCTGGATTATACTAACAATTTGCTCTGTCCTAGTTCCTAAGCTCCTTTGAAAATGAAGACGAGGACAGAGCATGAGAAAGGGGAGGAGGAGGTGTTGGGAGGACAGGAAGGGGGAAGCCAGGGAGAATGAGGATGAGTGGGGGAGGAGGGAGGGGAGGGAGGAAGAGTATTTTCTATTCTCGTGGAAGCATTGCAGTTCTAACGTGTTCCTCGTGAGAAACTGTCACACGTTAAAAAGATGTGTTACTCTACAGGGAAACAGATTTCCATCAATTCATTCGATGGGGTTTCTTCCCCCCAGATTCTGAAATGACTATTTCCAAACACAAAAATTCCATCTAAATGAGAAAGAAGCAAATGCCTAGGGTAAAATGACAGCTTGGTACTCAGGCTAATCCACGAAGGAAAAAACTGATGGCAATGAGCAGCTGCCATAGAACTCTGAGCAGCAACACAGCACAGGCACTGCAGGTGAAAGGCTTAGCATCATGGGTCTAAGTCTACACGGACTAGATGAGTGGGTTCTCAACCTGCCTGTCGCGGCCTCTCCAGAAGGTCAATGACCTTTTCACGTGGGCCGCGTATCAGATAACCTGCATATCAGATATTTACATTATGATTCATACTAGTAGCAAAAATTGCAGTTATGAAGAAGCAATGAAAAGAACTATGGTTGTGGTTGCCACGACACAAGGAATTGTATTAAAGGGTCGCAGCATTAAGAAGGTTACGAACCACTGGACTAGAGTAATACAAATAGTATTTAGCAAGATAGATTATTATTATCGCAATCTTCAGGATTTTGTAGAGTTCTCAAGTTTATCATCAAGAATATCACTTGCTATAGACATTTGGAGTTTTCAGAGGATCAAATTCTAGGCACCACGATTTTGCCACACATGCACTCTAAACATAAGGTACAAATTACTGAGTGACCCTTCATTATCCAAGGGACAGTCAGTTATGGCTGAAGCCTAGAAAATTCTATACTTTGCAAATCAGTTTGCTTTTAAAGCTTTAAAAGGAATGTTTAAAGCTACATGCACAAAAAATACACAAGATATTTGAAATTCCTTGAAGCCAAACTTCAGGCTCTAAATACGCTGAGTCAAAGCACCATGGTGCTTAGAGCTCAGGGGAGAGTGTGGCATTCATTTGCTCTGTAGAGGACCAGAGATGAATGAAGGGAGGGCCAACAGCCAGTGTCTAAATGGAAAGCAGCCTAACAGAGAATATGGCAAGGATAGAGCATTGGCAATTAGCTAATGTCAATGATACACTTAAGAAACACTGGGCATGGCAGATAATAAATCACAGCCAGCCATCATTAATAATCTATGACAGAAAGGAAAAGCAGGAGAGAGCAGTCAGTAACAAGATCCACAGTGGAGCAGAAGTGTCCTATAATTAGAATTAATATACCAGAGGACCTGGGAAAGGCTTTATAGTGAAGCACCCAATAAATAAGTGGGGTAGAGGGGCGCATTGTCAGGCTCTAAGTTTCTCACTTACTCTACTTCATGCTAATCATATACAGGGATGCTCTTAAAGGTAGATGGTGCTGTATTAGGCAAGTATAATAGGGTTATACATTCCTAAGGACATAGTTCCAAATGAAAAATGTATTGCCAGTCTTGCCTCTCTTGGAAGTTTTTAACTAGACAGCTTCCCCCAGGACAGCAGGGAATGCTGGCCACCATTTCCAGATTCTCTACATAAAGAAACAGAGCATCCTTCCAGTATCCAGTTGATGATTTTGTTCAATGTGGTTAACCATATCTTATCGACAATGACAAAGTTCATCATGGTAAGTGCACTGTGCTAATTTTAAAGCATGGGTCGGGTCATTAAACTGGCAGTATGATATGGGGTAAAATATGTGAAACATAGAAAGGAAGAGGCAGTGTTGCCAAGGTGAAGACTTTGAAGGTCAAAGAAAGCTTCCTGCAGCGAATGTCACGTAGGAGACCTACAGGATTTGTAAGAGATATCCAGGCAAAGAGACAGTGAAGATGGCCCTAAATGAGACACACATAAACCTAAAAGCAGAAAGCAGCATGGCAATGTGGAAAACAAGAAGTGATTGAATATTTGCTGCGTAGACTCTGAGGTCTGAGCTGGGATAGTCAAATACGGGTCTAAGCTGGTGTGCTGAGGTGAGATCTGATAGAGTCTGGGCAGTAGTCATAGTGGTAATTAAATGATGACTACCAATGGTTTTTGAAGTAATTTGGAAAGAGGTTGGGGCAGAACAGCAATATTTAGTATTTGTGGTAGTTTGAATGTGTTCGACCTCATAAATTTATAAGGAGTGGCCCTGCTATGAGGTGTGGCCTTGCTGGAGGAAGTGCCATCTTACTGGGGGAGGCTGGATGGTACATGCCTCTAATCCAGACCTTGAGGCTACAGGGCACACCTTTACTCTGGACCACACTTTCTTTGGAAGTGTGTCACATGGTGGGGACGGGATTTGAGTGTGTTTATTACTGAATTATAATTTACTAGTTATTCTTTTATTGCTTCTTCATAGAACACAGCCTGCTCAATAAATATTTGATGAATGAATAAAGATACAAGCCAAATTCAGGCAGATTTGCTTTCCTTTGTAACCTAACCTGGGAGGACAGTTCTCACCTCCATTTTACTATATTGGATTTTAAGAATGATGTTTCTAGGATTGTTTTTCATTGAGATCTATAACATGGGGAAAGAGAGACTATTTTCCTAAATTTTTATTTTAGAAATTCCCCAATAATAATAAAAAAGAGAATAACCAATCTTTTCAATAATCTGCTCTTCTCTCTCTCTCCCTTCCTCCCTCCCTCTCCCCCCTCTGTGTGTGTGTGTGCGCGCGCGCGCGTGCGTGTGTGCCTGATGTATGTATGTCTGCCTGCCTGCCTGTCTGTGTCTGAACTGAACATGGTGACTCACCTATGCTCCCAGCACTGAAGAGGTAGAAAGAGCATAATTTTGTGGACAGCCTGGGACTAAAAATTGTGTTCAAGACCTGAGCTACATAGCCAGATCCTGTCCCAAAAAAACCTAACAAAAACCTCTGCGTTCATCATACTTTACTCAGAGCTTCTAAGAATATTTGCATTTATGCTGTGTATTGTGGTGCATTCCTGTAATACCAGAACTCAGGAAGTTGAAGTAGGAGGATTGTCAGGAGATCAAGGCCAGCCTTGGCTATATAGTGACACTCCTCTAAATGCCAAATAAAAGTGTATCTATAACCATAATAACATTGTTGCTGCTAAAAAATGTAGCCATCTAATATGGTTTTGAGGCTCTTCTAATTAACCCCAAAATATCTTCCAAAGGTTCAGTGATGCTTGGTTGCTTACTCTGCAGAATGTGAGCTTTCTGAGTAATGGATAAAAGGAATAGAATAATTTAATCTGAGACAAAGGTGCTGAGGATAATTTAATATTCAGCAGGCAATGTTGAGAAAACCTGCTTGTTTTTTGATTAAAAATTCCTTCTTTCTTTTTGGCTAATCAGTTTAGTTGGCAGGGATACTGTAATTTATGAGTCTTAGGTCAAGAGCTCACGCTCCATATGGGTCCCCTCTCAGTCCTAGGAGGATAATCTCTGTTGGTGTGATTAGACAGTGTACTCCATGCTTTGGGTATTGGCATAAAGTAAGCCTTTGTTACTGGAAGGAACTGAATGAGCATATATATATATATAATTGACATATATATACCATTCTATGAAACAATAGCTATTTATCTGGAATGATGTCTTCATCACCAAAGTGTCCCTACATAAATAATCCCATGCTTACATCATGGTGTGCTCTTTTTCTTCTTGAGATAGGGTTTCACTATGTAGTCTTGGCTGGCCTGGAACTTGCTATGTAGGTCAGACTGGCCTCAAATTCAGACATCTGCCTCCCTCTGCCTCCTGACTACTAGGATTAAAGGCATGCGTCTTCATGCCTGGCATGGTTTGATTTCTGTGTGGTGTTTCCACAGGAATCTGACTGGCAACGAAGAATAAACTGAAAGAAATACAAGGTGGGTAGACATCAATTACATCCATTGTACCTGTACCAAGCCATCAAAGCACAGAAAATATTAAGTTCAAATATCTGAGCTTTTATTCAGGGCCAATATTTTATCTTTCAAAATACATTTTTAAATTTATTATTATTTTAGCCAGGGTCTTATGTAGCTTAATCTGTCCTCAAACTTGTTATGTAAGTGAGGCTGGCTTTGAACTCCTGACTCTCCTGCCTCACGCTCTCAAGTGTTGGGTTTCCAGGACTGCAGCATATTGGCCCATTCTCTGCTCTTTTCACTGTCCTTCCCCTCTCTTAATTCCCTCTGTCTTTGCAAATACACAAAGGGTGGTTTTTTTTTGTGTGTTTTGCTACCGTGACAAAGTTTGAAAAGCTAGGTACTTCTAAAGAAAGGGGTACTGGCCAGAGGGTGTAGGGGATAATAAGGCTCGCTACCTAGTTGGGTGTCCTCAGTTTGATCTTTGGGTCCCCCACAGTGGAAGGAAAGAATTGACTGTTAAAAGTTCATGTCTACTTTTACGTGAACCCTCTGGCACAGTTGTCCTCTCCACCTCCCACACACACTGGCACATTTATACCCTTACCCCCCCACATACATACAAAATAAATAAATAAATTGTAAAACCAAACCAAAAGAGGTTTGTGCAGATTTTTGTCTCAGAGGCTGCAAATCCCGACAATATAATACTACCTCTGGTGAGGACCCTTTTAGCCACATCACCCATGATGGGAACTTGCTGGGGAAGGTGTGATCGCAGGGTGAGGCCAGAAGCCGAGCCAGGGGAAGGTGGTCTTGCAACCTTCCTCAAGGCCCTATCTACCCTTTAAAGGTCCCAACACCTCCTTTATTGTCACACTGGGAACCAACACTTAAGTATTTGGGAGACAAAAATGCATCCAAAACATAATGACAGACAGTTCCTGCTTTTTCTTTTCCTTTTAAAATGTATATATAATGCCAGGTGGTGGTGGTGCACGTCTTGATCCCAGTACTTGGGAGGCAGAGGCAGGTGGATCTCTGTGAGTTTGAGGCCAACCTGGTCTATAAGAGCTAGTTCCAGCACAGGCTCCAAAACTTCAGTGAAACCCTGCCTCAAAAACAAACAAACAAACAAAAAACAAAATAAAATGTATATATAGTATCTACCCTCCTCTACCACACGGTCTGCTTTCACACGAACACACATGTCCTATTTTCTCCATGCTATATATTTACGTAAATGCTTGTATGAACCAGGATGATTGTGTTCTCACAATGGTTGTGAGGTTCATGTATGAACCTAGCCCCCTCAGTCTGTATATGCCCCTTTTGGGGTTCAGGGGCTGTTTCATGGAGCCTGCTCTTGCTGATGAGGTATTTTCTCTCCTTAGGTTCTCCCCAACTTTTGTTTTAACCGCTACCTGGTTTTTAGTGTCGTATGCCAGGCTGTGCCATCTCTTTTCTGACAATACATGCTCTCGAGGCTGAGGTTGCTGTCATGCAAATCTAGGGACTCCCTATTTAAAGCCTCCATCCATGCTCCCTGCTTATGCAGCGAAATAAGTGTATGCATTGTCGAAATGCAGAGATGGAGCATTCCAGAACCGAGCTGTTACCGGTATTGTCAAGTGCTGTCCTTGTCTTTTAACAACTCAGAGGTAAGAGTCAAAAGGGGACGTAAGTAGAAACAGATTATGCCTTAGGATATATTAGCAATGCCAAATACAAATAGTATAACTGTCCACTCATCGTAGAAAATAGCGCATGAGAGATTCCCAGTCACCATCGTGAGGTAAATTAATAGGAAATCCAAAGAAAGATTCAGAGATGACCTTTAGATTATTATGAGCAGTCACATCCAACTGGACTTCTGATGACACTGTGCTGATATGTAGTGACGGAGGCACTCTGGCCTGTGTGTACACTCATCAAGAAAGCCCTGCAGAAAAACACTTTACATGGCCCCTCACCCCGGAGAAGAGCTCTCCAGATAGCCTCATCCATATTCATTCCTCTTGCTGCTTTTCATCCTGCATCACAAAGAAAATATTGCCTCCTAGGTAATATTAAATCAGTCTACTGCCTGAGCTGGGATAACTTTGAATTAAGCATTTGAGTCTTAAAAGTTAATTTAAAATCTTGCTAATAGGTGCTATCATGGAAAAAAAATGTGATGGAAACCGTTTTCAAGGATGTGTACACACTAGGGGCTATTTAACAGCATGGTAGACACTTCAGGCTTTTCCTGTGCTCCCTTAGTGGCATGCCAAAAATATCACAGAAGCATATGGAAGGTTCACTTTGTTTAGAAAATATATACATGGAAAATAGTACGGGAATGTTCCATAGCCCAAAATGGAACACTGCGCAGACATTCACTCCACTGCTTGCTTAAATGAGGATTCAGCATTTCCTGACATCTCTGCGCTGTCAAGAAGGAGGGCGTCAGAGCCTGGGCCATCCAAGGTCTCTGAGGAACTTCTACACAGCACTTTCCTGAGCACATTTGCCAGGCATTTTCTCATGGAGAACGGGGAGAAGACAGACAAGACGAGGGAACCTCTGCCTCACACACCGAGCCGGTGCCCCAAGCACAGAGCTCAAAGAGGAGAAGGCAGTAGTCACGGGGTTTAAAAGTGGAGACTTTTAACCTATGATATCCAGAAGGGAGAGGAATTTCTCTCCTGTCTGCATGTGAAGGTCTGTGGCTTTGGTGCAGTGAAACTCCTGGAGAACCAATTTCGGAAGCATCTGGTTATTGTAGGGGCAGTAGCAGGGAAGATAAACATTCCTTGAGGTAGCACAGGACCAAAGTGAGAGAATTAGGGGGGCATGGATGGGGGGTGGATTGTGTAACTTAAGAAAACCATAGTTGGAATCCCTGAAACAAACTGCTGCTGAAATTTTAAAAAGACCTAGAATCCCGGCAACAGCTATCAGCCAATGTCATCCCTTGATTATTAGCCCACATGCAGTAATGGTAAGCCATAAATAGCCTGGTCATCTTATTGTACTGTGTCATCAGCCCATGAGACAGACACAGTCATTATTCTTTTATGAGAAAAATGCGGCGGGGAGGGATTGAAGTGAAATTATTTGCCTAGAGCGGTGGAGTAAATAAGTGTAGAACCCCCTGATGCTACCCACCCAGGGCAGTTTGTGTCCAGACTCTACTCCCTGCTCCTTTCTTGCACTGACTTGCAGTGTGATACCAAGAAACCTGGCTCAGATTTTCTATTTGACTTTAGTAATATCATCTAGCTCTTGTAAATCTCAGCAAAAGACTATAAATCAGTGAAAGTACTACAGATTAATTATCATAGAAAGATTTCCAGATGTAGTTTGATTCATAAGATATATAACTTTTTATGTGGATATATTCCCAAGACAGGGTTTCTCTGTAGCTTTGGAGCCTGTCCTGGAACTAGCGCTTGTAG
>LOJH01028371.1:0-17758 GCA_001685095.1 Ellobius talpinus
AATTGAATGGGATAATAGGCAGATTAGTGTGAGCTTACTCACACTAATAATAATGGTGAGAAATAGAGTGAATACTTGTGACCTATTATTTATAATTTACATTGGTATAGATTATTGTATGTTGATAAAAATTCAAACTATATTTGTAATATTGAACATGCTCCTACTTCTGTTTACAATATTTTTACACATATGCAAAGTTATTTTGTCGTTTTGTATGCATGCATGTTTCTAACTCTACCTAAAACATTTTGTATATTGATACAAGTTTAGAATATATTTGTCATATTGCACTATACATTTCTACCTCTGATCAAGATACTTATACATTGTTTACATTTTGATGTCATTGATCTCATTTGCTGCACAGTTGTTTAAAGATTGTATAATATTCTAATATGAAGTCTTAGTCTTTTACATTTACATGTATTAAGTGATACAGGTCCATAGTCATCCATGTTTGTCATACTTATATTTAGACTAATCAGGTTCTTTAGATACATAGTGATTGTATTCCACATAGATAGGTAATCTTCAGCCACTTCAAAGAATTATAGAATTTGACATTTAAATAACTTAAGTTCTGTTTACAAGAAACAGGATTGCTCCTGGCATCATGGATCTCTTTCTGAGAGAATGTTGAGCACCAAAAACACTCCACTTGATGTTTATTTTCTTCATGGCAATATTGGTCCTTGGGCAGGGAACTGCCCTTGCCTGGACTCCTGAAAAAAAATGTACGTTGTCTGGAATTGACAATCAGGATACAAGGGAAAAAAACTGCCAAACCTTGCCAATACAAAATAAGACAATTTTGAAAATTTTCCTGCCTCTGAAAATGGTCTGTCAGTTACTCAAGGCCTTAGTCAAAGTTGGTTGTTCCAACATTGCAAATGAGAATTTGGATGATTGCCCATGTATCCAGTTGTCTCTATCATTTTTTTTCCAAATTTTGGAAGCTGCTTGATTGCACTTCCTGCAAACTTATGTGCTATTATCTTTCTTCTCAAGTCTTCAATGGGTTTGAAGGCTAGATAGTCATAGTTCCTTTTCTCTCATGACTTAGCCAAGCAATTTCTAATAAAAGACTTAGGATAGAATAATTATTCTTAGAATGGAATAATTATTGAACCATATAGCACATTTCTTAATTAATATTGTTATTCTGATTGTAATTATATTTTTATACTTGATATGTGTTTGTATTGTATATAGTTTTGTATTGGGTTTGGAAATATTTTATGCTTTCCATTAATCTCCATGTTTTGGTCTTTGGTTTTATTTGCTCCACATATATAGTTTAGAATTTCCAAGTATTTCAAGGTATTTTCTAGATATTGGAAAGTCTCATTTCAGGTTTTCTGGAATTAGAGGCTCAAGTTTTTAGGACATATTATGTTTTATTTAGAGTTTCATTATTTTGAAGAGATACAATGACTAAGGCAACTCTTATAAAAGAATGCATTCAATTGGTTGCTCATGTACACTTTCAGAATGTTATTCCTTTATTATCTTGGAGGGAAACAGATAGGCATGGTGCTGGAGCAGTATGGGTGAGGTCTACATCCTGATCTATAGGCAACAGGAAGAGAAGGGAGAGAGGGACACTGGGACTCGAATGAACTTTTGAGTTTATGAAGCTCACCCTCAATTTTACATCTCCTCTGACAAGGACACACATTCTCCAACAAGGGCTCACCTCCTAATTCTTCCAAACAGTTCATTAAACTGGAAACAAGCATTCAGATATATGAGCTTATAAAGATGTTTCTCATTCAAACCACCTGTGAATAAGAAACCCATTAAATTAGACTGGTCCTCATAGGTTCATATATTTGACTGCTTGATTACTAGGGAATGGCATGATTTAACTGAGATTAAGTGGTATCATCTTCATTTAGATGTACTCTTATTTGGAAAAATGTTTCACTGGGAGTAGGCTTTGTGTTTCAAATACCCAAACCAGGTCAAGTATCTCTGTCTTCCTGCTACTTCACCAGTCAAGATATAGAAATCTCAGCTATTTCTCTAACACCATATCTGCCTGTGTGATAATATGCTTCCTGCCATGATGATAATCAGCTAAATCTCTGAAGTGCAAATCCAGTCCAATTAAATACTTTCCTTTATAAGAGTGCCATGGCATATCTTCACTACAATAGACTGACTAAGACTCCACCATAGTGATGTACCTACTATGTTGACCATATGCCATTTTCATTTATTAATTTAATACTTTAACATCTTTATTTGTTCTTGTCACAGACAAACTCTGGGTATTATAACAAATTAGACAGTTAGTTTACCACTGAGACATATACACAATCATTCACTCATTTTAGGGCAATTGCAGGAAAAAAATGGACAATTGTGTACCCAATGTGTCAATTTAATTTACATTTTCTTTTCATTTGTATAGCACTTCAGCATAATTTTAGATATTATCAGATATATATTCACCAAGATTATATTTTATGATTGACAGACAGATAAAATATTTTAAATAAGAATTATTTATCTAAATTAAAAAAATGCATAATATAGGCTAAAAATAATTTGAGAAATTATTAATTTTTTATAAAAATGGATAAACAAGTATGATAATTTTATAACCTTGGGTATTAACTGTATGTTAAATTATTTAATGGTAGATTACATTTCTAATCGTTTAAGTTGCATACTTATGAAAATTAATGACATATTTAGAGGATATATATAGGCATATATATGCATATTTTATAATTAATTTAGAGTGACCCATTTATCTTATAGCCTATTTTAGTGCAAAGATGATCAATAGCTCCTAGGTTTAAAGACTCTAAGATGAATATTTTATTTTCTTATTACCCCAAACTTTATACTTTAGGAAGATTTACTGTACCCCAACATTATTCCATGTGTGTAAGTTTTGGGGGCTGATGCAGCTGTCATTGGAACAAACAATATTTTTATTCAGATTTACAGCATACAGAACATGATACAGAATGTTACAAAAGATAATGAAGTGAGAATAATGCATCACTTGAGAAAGTTCAAAATAGACTGTCTAGGGAAAATAAAACTGCCTAGATATTAGCAAGACACGAATGAACATGATAGCTAGATTCATGTGTGTTGCAGCAGAATGTACCAGATGAGAGCATCATGGCATACCTAGAGAATAATAATAATCTGATAGAGCAAGGTACATGGTATGGTTTGGGCAGAATGAGAACAGGAGATTGTGGACTATGTGCTGCGATTAGGCTATTGCTTTAACGAGTTGTAAAAGAAATGAACAGATTAACTAATTTTCTAAATCTAATAGATCTAATTTTTAACTCTTGTTAATTGATACTTTGCACTCAAAACAGTCATTTTACTGCTGTTCTCAGCAAAATTTTGTAACTGTTTAATAGAGGCAATCTACCTTAAAGATGGGATACAGTCACGCAGAGTTAGATTATGCTAAATGAGTTGATCCAGTAGCTTAAACTCTCAGAAAATAGAGTATTGCAAGGACTTAGGAAAGTGACTTATATTTTCCCTTTTAATTTTATATTTATTGAAAACACTCTATTTATAAAATAAAATGTATTCCTCAGGAAATTCCCCAAAATATAATTTTTGATAAAGAAAGAACTTCTAATTTTCTATTTAGAAAAGAATTTGCAGATTATTTTTCACAATTGGCAAATAAAATGCTTAGTCTTACATCTTATGTATATATTTGAAGTTTCAGTGAAATATGTTATATATATATACATTGAGAAATGTGTAGACTTATACATACACACATGTATTCCATGTATATTCTGCATATATATTATTTTCCCATGTTTATAAATGCAACTAATAAATATGCCGATCATCAGGATGAAGGGTGGAGCCATAGTCATGGAGATATTTTAGTATTTATTAGTATTTAATTTTTAACCTTTATTCAATGCTTTTATATATTATTTTGAAATAAATTATACATCAATTTCAAATGGCTTACTGACTCTTCATTGAAATATATTTTTCAAAAGGACTCTGAACCCTGTAGGATATGAAGAATTGTATATGAACTTGTTTGACCCTCAGCAACACCCCCATGATCATTCTAACAAACAGGTCATAGAAAATCTTTACAGGTGAGAGTTCACAAGGGGAGAATGTAGCATTTGCCTCTTTGCTCTTTCTACTTTTAGAGATGATGAGTGACTAGGAAACTGCTTTCCTCTTTTGTTTACTCAGCTCCAGGTTCTGTCTTGAAAGCAGCTGGATTTGAATAAACTTCTTTCTGAAATAAACTTCTTTACCATCTATCATTAGGTGAGTTAGTTACCAGTTCTCAGCATCTGTTTCTTTACTATACAAGTTGCTGTTTTTCTTTTTAAAGGTAACGGAGTAGAAACACCTGATTTGTGGAAGCTTTTGATAAAAAAAGACTTTATACTCTGGGACCTGGGCATCTTTACTTCTAGGTATTCTAGCTCTACACATTTTGTTTTGATATTCCTCTAGCAAAGAGAAACAATCTGATAGTACCTTTTCAAGCCTCGCTTCAGGCACATTCATCATTTTATGAACTCTTTTAAGAGACAGATCCACTAGAAAGCTGTTTGTCACCACAGGTTTCAGAAATGTGTCTGTTCCTTTCTGCTTTCCACCACACTCTCAGTACAAAAGTATTCTGGTAGAGGCAGTCAAAATGAGACCCAGGATGACTGAAGTTTTTTTTTTTCTTTTGAGAAGCTACGTGCTTCATTCATCTCATTGGCATGCACATTGCTTGTTTGTATGTGGTATCCTTTGGTGTTCATTTCGTGCCCTGGGAAATTGGAAATCCACTTTCCGTCACTTTCTTGGTATGTGAAAATTGCACATAAAAGCAATAAAATCTAATAACTCATTTTAAGAAACATTTTTAACTAAAATAAAACTGCATCATTCATCCCTACATTTTCTTCCTCCAGATGCTTCCACTTACCCTCACATTGAACTACTATCATCTACCATCCACTTTCACACAGATAGCTTTTTTAAGGCACATGTAGAACACCTTGCCTACACACTGTTTGCATAAACCTAAGTTTATGCAAAGTTTCCAAAAAATTTAAAAATCACAGTATTTTATATATATATTTGATTTTTGGTTTTTCAAGACAGAATTTCTCTACAGTTCTGAAGCCTGTTCTAGAACTTGTTCTTGTACACCAGGCTAACCTCAAATTCAGAGAAATCTGCCTGGCTCTGCCTCCTGAGTGCTGGTATTAAAGACCTGTGCCCTCCCACCCAGTCATTATATTTTATCTTAAAATTCTATGCTCTCCTGTTTATAGCTATTTTTACTTGGTCTTTTATTTATTTATCTTCCTTCCCAGTGAGGTTGTGCATTGGAATTATGACTGTCCATGTGGAAAGTTTAATTTAACTCTTATAAAATGGAGAATAGTATTTAAATAAATATAACGTACATTGAGACACATAAAGACATCCAATTCCTACTAAGCAAGGATAAATAAACCTACCAGTGCCTCTAAACATAATGGACATTTGCAGAGAAAAAAGCGATATGTATAATTCTTTTTGTACAATGTAAAGATGGACTTCTGACTAAGAAACCTTCTGGTGGGTTTAATAAAGAGATGAAAGTCCAATGGCTAGGAAGGAGATAATAGCTGAGACTTCTAGGGAGAGAATTATGAAAACTTATCCTTTATCTTTGGCATTAATAATAAGTCTCCATGTCATTATTTGGGGCTGGCAGTCAAAGAAAGTACTGCAACATAAAAACTCTCGAATACACTTCTCTTCACAGCCCACATGTCACCATTACTTTCTGTCCTTTAATTTCTTTTAACCAGATCTTAAGTTTCCATATATATTTCCATATTAAGTATATTTTTAAATTATTAATAATCATAAAGATGACATTGCACAGGATTGTTTAATCATAGTGATTTTGTCTCGTCATTGATGGTGGAGGCCCAAAGAGGCAAAAGGTCAGAGAGTTTGGGACTTGTTTCTTGTTCATTCAAGGTTCTTGTGCTTCTAACTCAAAGGTCCCATCTAGTTGTAAATCAGAGATTTCTGTTCTCTCAAGGCTATTGTCAACAGGTGTGGCTAGTTACCAGACTTTATGCTCCAGAAATAAGAAAGTGGTTGGTTCCTACCTAAAATAAAATTCTAAGGACCCAATTAAGCTCCAGTTCCCTTTAGGGAAATAACTTGGGATTCCACCCAGGATGTGGTTTGCCTACAGATTGTTTGGTCTTGGTTGTGAGTCTAGAGCATGAGGGATGAATGTAGCCCTTGATTTTCAATAGTTATGTTGATGCAGCCTTTCTTTTTACTCCTACCTTTTGGGTCCGGGGTATATTAAGCTGTTGGAAAGTAAAACACAGGTGAATTTTAAGTACTCACTGAAAAATTCTCTTCTGATATTATCCTATATGTTTCTTTATTTTATTATTATTATTTGCATCTCATAGTCTTTGCTACATCTTTAAATTCCCATGCCTCCACTGTGGAGAAAGGTATTTTTGTTGAGGATGGCCCCTGACAATTGCTGCTGTCTTTGTCAATGAGATAATTTTCCTCAGCCAAAGGTTTCTGCTTTGAGCATGACTTGTGTCCTTTTCATCCCTTTGATCCTTGTGTGGCTTTGTGTAATCAAACTTTCTTCTATCTCATGAAAAGCCCCAAACACTTTTACATCATTTCCTGATCCTGGTTCTTCCCTACTCAACTGCTTATGAATGCTTTTCTATTCAACTGCTTAGAAAGTTTTTGGGCTATGTTGTGAGAATAATTCTAGTTATAGTGGCTTTTTATGGTCTATTGTGTATCCATGTTTTCAACCACATATGATTTAAATAGGAAATATTAGTGAAATCATGTCACTATATACTGTAATTCTAAGAAGAACAACCTCATCTCAAAGCAAAAAGCAGATATTCTTGATTGCAGTGCTATCCATATTATAAGAGTTAGCACTCTTTAGCTTGATTTTTTGTCATGTTGGCCTTCACATGGTCATAACTATAGCCAAGATCTCATGATGAGATGAATCTTAAAGTACTTTATTTATTCAATATATGTATGTGAAGTTCTGACAATTGGACATTTCCATCAATGTTTAAATTTGTAAAATCTGACCTATAATGTAACTATATTTGTTGTCTCACTCCCATGAACATGTTTTTCCTCCTGTTTATACAATAGACAACAGTAGTAGTATCTTTCTACCTTTTAGTTGTCATTTTATGTTACAAGCAAAAATCCAAGGACTTAAGACATGTTTGTGCTTAATAGCTCATATATGAGTCATTGTGAAATTTATTTCACATTGTAAATGCCATGAACATTTCAAATACATTTACATCTTCCATAATGCTATCATTCAAAGAAATGTCTTTTGAAATCTCTCTCATAGTCACACACAAAAATGAAATATTAATAGAAGAAAGACCACAGAGTTTATAGAATATAATTTAGAGAATGTTTATTTGTATTCTTGGGGTCACATGAAGAGAGAAGAGGAAAAAGCATATAAAATGTGAAATAATAATTAGAAAATTTCAAACCTGGGGAAAGAATGTGAATATCTAGATCTAAGAAGCTTGAATGACCCCCACTAGGTTGACAAAATATTCTATTTCAGGTCAGGTTGTATTTAAGCTTGGAAAAGTATAAGATGAAGAAAACATTCTAAAATTAGTGAGAGGAAGTTTCAGAGCACAGAGTATCTGTATCATACTAATAATACATTCCTCAGCAAAATCCCTATTGAATAAATAATGACATGTCAAAATCCAATGCATTAAAAATACAACTTTCACCAAGAATTTTTTTAATTTTTATTCATTTTTGATTCAAACCACAGTTCTCTCTTCTACTTCTCTTCCTACCACATCATATCCCCCAAGCCCACCCCCATCTACTCATTCCAAAATCTAAGGCCTCCCATGGGGAGGCAACAATGTCTAGCACATTAAGTTGATGCAGGATCAACACACTGCCTTCTGTATCAAGGCTGAGCAAAGTATCCCACCATAGGGAATTTTTGGGGGTGCCCCTCTGTATGTTGTGTATATGTTTCATTACTGTTGGTTAATGAAGAAGATAATTTGGCCAATAGCCACACAGAGTAGAGCCAGGGGGAAACCCTAGCAAAAATAAAGGGAAAAATGTAGTGTCAGGGAGACACCAGAAGCTGCCAAGGAAGCAAGATGTGAGGCAATAATTCATTAGAATGTGGTAAAATATAGAATAATAGAAAAGGGTAATTTCAGTTGTAAGAGCTAGTTAATTATAAGAGCAAGTTAATACATCTGAGGTGATAGGCCAAGCAGTTTTAATTAATATTAATTAAATTAATATAATAGTAATTGATATTAAGCCTCTGAGTGGTTTTTTTTTTGAGGGGGAACTGGTGGATAGGAGAGAAACTTCCAGTTACAAATGGTGCCTCCTGTCTGGCATGGATCCACATAAGACCTAATAAAAGCTTTAAAAAAGAAGAATTCTAGATGAGAAAAACAGGAGTCAAGTGCAGCTCCTTGGTAGCAACATTGATTTCAAATAGGCTCTTTTTTCAGTGGTGAATAGATGCTCAGCTTCTTTAAACAGAGCCAGTTCATGTTGGCAGCACAACTCTTTTGAGAGGGTCCCACGAGAGAGCACTTTAATCAGGATTTGGGGAAGCATAATACAAGGTACTTGGTGGCAACAGTAGGAAGCTTGGTCGCAGAGTGTACCCATTATGCCCCTAGAGTTGTGGTGGTGATCATGGCTCCAAGAACTGGCAGTAAATGTACTTCTGCTTTGTTGAAAAGTCAAGTGGATGGAACCAACAACAGTCAAAGCAATCTCTCTGGTCCTAGCCATACCTGATTAACAGTTTAAAGCAATGATCAAAAAATGATTATAGATTCACAATAAAGACTGATTCAGACAAAATTAAACCTTTAAGTAGGTCACGGTATATTAAAAAATTTGTGTGGGGTTGAAAGAAATATAAAGACAGTCAGAATAAAGGAATAATTTAAAGATAGTAAGTTTTATTTAAGGTCCTTAAAGAAAAAATAAAATAATAAAATTTATAATAAGCCACATAAAATGGAAAATACAGAGAGTCTGTATAATGTATAATATTGTGTTTTATTTGAAATTTTAACTGTTAATGAGCTAACTTCTGTGAAACATTTGAATATTGGTGGTGTTAAGCTAAACCAACATAAACATATCTTGACTTCAAAATTTGGATCTAAGGATATGTTACTTTGGAAAAGAGGTTATGCTATTGTTTCCAGAGATGATGAGAAGCTGTAGATTCCTTATAGGCAAATATAGTTTTATCAGGTAAGAACCCCTGAGAGGTCTCCTTGAGAGCTAGACCTGAGGTGATCTAATATCCAGGACAGCTTCAAGGCAACTGATTGAGACTCTGCAGCCTCCCAGACTACTACAGCCAATATCTGAACATAATTCTAAATTTACTGATTATCAGCACCCTCAATCAGCAGTAAATATTATAAGCAATTACACCCAAATTTCTAAAATATTGTTCATAAATATGTGATCTTATTTAAAGGGGGTTGATTATAAATGATTAATTGTCATAGTCAAACTCTTTCTAGAGAATAAGGGGAACATGACATTGAAATGATGAAAAAAGGTAGATTATTGAATGAATCTAATTCAAAAAAGCAACTGTTAATAATCACAAAATACATTATATTGGTATGAATTTTGATATATTGATATAAATTTAAGTTCAACTTTATTGGGCTGTTTGGATATTTTGAACCTTGTTTTAGGTATTGTGTTTTTACAGCTGTAAAA
This sequence comes from Ellobius talpinus, assembly GCA_001685095.1. Classification (NCBI taxonomy): domain Eukaryota; kingdom Metazoa; phylum Chordata; class Mammalia; order Rodentia; family Cricetidae; genus Ellobius; species Ellobius talpinus. Next base: position 9,814 of record LOJH01028371.1, read on the forward strand.
CACACTTACAAAAGTAGTATACAGTTAAGAAATGCAGATTAATAGTCATTTATGATAGTCGTGCTAATATTTGTGTTAGTTAGGTATTCTATATATGCAGAGATCTATTTCAGATGGATAATGTTCAAAGACCTAAAGAATATGGCATTTATTTTTTTTAAAATTGACTTTTCTTAACATTGAGTGACGTCTGCTCCTGGGTACACTAAGAGAATGATGGGCATCAAAGAATCTCTCTATGAAGTTTGCATTAAATGTGGCAAGGCTAGCCATTTTGGGGAAAAACTGCTTTTGCCAAGATGGCTTGGTTGTATGCTGTATAATCTTGACAGGAAGGACCCACAGTAAAATGACTGCTAAACTTTGTCTAAACAACACTGGATGATGAATCAGGGTTCTTGCTTCACAGAAAAAAAACTGCCAACCATTCTGCAGGACACAGAGAAAATGACTGACATACTGACAGTATAGGCAGGATAGTCTGCTTCATTGAAAAGTCTGCCAAACACTATTATGGGACTGTAGGTTGAAGATGGATAGCCCAACATTACAGAAGAACTTTGGGTGTCAGTAAAGGCATCCAGATGTCTCTGCCATTTCTAGTGCTTTAGAAGTCGCTTACAATGCATTTCCTGTTTGTTTAGATAATATTATATCCTTCTGGGTTTTTTTGATGGAGTTCAAAACTAGATATCTATAGTTTTTTCTTAGTTGTGGTTAAAAAATAAATTAATTAAGGAACTTTAGACTCATAAAGATAGTATAGATAATAAAATATTTTCTTTAATTTTGTCAAATACAAGTAGACTAAATATTGGAACTATAATTATTTCTTGATAACTGTTTTGTTATATGCAATTTTACTACATAAAATTTAAAATCCTCCTTTTAAATTAAACAGAAAAGGGGAGATGATGTGGGGTGCTCCTCTGTGTACTTTGAATATGTTTTATTATGATTGGTTAATAAAAAAGCTTATTTGGCCAATAGTCAAACAGAAAAGAGCCAGGGGTCTAATCTAAGCAAAGATAAAGGGAAAAAGAAGGCAGAGTCAGGGATGCAGTAATATCTGCTAGGGAAGTAATATATGAAGCAATAAGCCACTAGCCTGTGATAAAATATGGAATAATAGAAATGGGATAATTTGATTTGTAAGATCTAGTAAGTAATAAGCCTCAGCTAATAGGCTGAACAGCTTGTAATTATAGGAAGCCTCTGAGTGAGTTTCGTGGAACTGGTGGACAGGAGAGCAACTTCCAGCCACAGAGAATGGACTTTAAAAAGCTAGCTCATGAATATCAGATAAATCCTGATGCACCTGCCAGCATCCCCTCAAATAAAACAAATTGTACACTGTCTCTCATAAGCAGAGGGCCTAGTATGGTTCCATGCAGGCTCCACAGCTGCAGATCTAAAAGTTGTGAATTCCCATGAGCTTGGTTTTAGCTGTCTTAAGATTTCCCCATCATGATCTTGACCTCCTTTACTCATGTAATCCCTCCTCACTTCCTTCCACTGGATTCTCAGAGTTTTACCCGGTGCTTGGATGCAGATATCTGCATCTAGTTTCATCAATTAGTGGATAAATGCTCTATGATGACAACTGGGGTATTTAACAAACTGATAACAGGGCAAGACCTGTTCAGGAACCCTCTCCACTATTGCTATATGTCTTAGCTTGGCTCATCCTTGTGGATTTCTGGGAATTTCCCTAGCACCTATTGACTAACCCCATAATGTCTTACCCCATACTGAATCCCTCTATCAAGATTTCTCTTACACTGCTGTCCTACTCAGGGCCTCTCACAACTTCATCATTCTGGTCCCTCATGTTCTAATGCCCCATCCCCTCGACTTTACTACCCCTATCACTCCCAGTTTACCCAGGAGATCTCATCTAATTCCCATCCCTGTCCAGAGAAATCCATCTGTCCTCAGGGTCTTCCTTGATACCTACCTTCTCTATAGCTGTGGATGGTAGTCTGGTTATCCTTCGCTTTACATCTAGTATCCACTTATGAGTGAGCACATATTGTGTTTGTCTTTTTGAGTCTGAGTTACCTCACCCAGGATGATATATTATAGGTCCATCTAATGGAGTCTCCAAGAGTCTAGCTCTTAAGAAAACCCTCACATGGTTTAAAGACACCACAACACGCAAAAGAGGACTAACATCTAGGGGCTAGAATCTGAGGGTTAAGAAGTTTACACATGTTCAGTCTTTCCATATTTCTTTATTCTTCTTGTTTCTCTCTTAATCTTTTACAAACATTCTCTCTCTTTTTTACAAACATTTTACAAGGATTCTCTCTGCCTCTCCCCCCCTCTCTCTCTCACACACACACACCACACAGAGATCTGTGGTTGTCATCTCAGTGGTGGTAGTGACTAGTGCATGTCTGGTGAATTCCTAATGGAGAAGGTTAGTTAAGAAAGGAATTAAATCATCAGAGAATTCTACAGGGGAAGGTTAGTGAGTGACATTAATTTTTAGGTGGTTAGAAAGAGGTTAAAGGTTTGTTTTCAGTAAAATTATGAATAGGGCACTGATTGTTTAAATCAGCATGCTGTTTCTTTTCTCCAAGCTTGCATACAGGACAATGGGGAACCACACAACCTAAGTAAACAGTCTGGGGGAGGCTAATGGATCCTCATTTGATTACCACATTCACCAGATGCTGCAATTTCTTCAGGCTTAGGTCTGGAGTTTTTCTCTAGGTGGTAGAAACAAAGAGGAGATGCAGGCCTCTAACTTATCAGTTCCTAGGTATGTTGTTATTAGCCATTCTTATAGTGGGTGTTCTGGGTCTTTTGTTAGGTTGCAATTAATTATTTATCCTGCTGTCCTTGAGAGTAAAACACAAGTAGTAGATTTCCCGAAATAAAATCATCAGTAAACTGAGGTGAAAGTGAGCATGAGATGTTAAGAATCTTTTAAGTGAGGTAAACTAGAGCAGCAACTTGCAAATGTAGTAATTCTATATCATTGGATTTATCTCAATACCTTAAATGGAATTTCCTTGTCTGGTCCCTAAACACTGACCAAATGCTTGCTGATAAAGATAATTGTTGGAAGGCAGATCTCTGCATTTACTTAGGAGAAAGGGAAAAAGCCCTGGCAGTGGGAAACTGTTTTCACATGTAGCTAGGAGAAAATTAATCTCAACTATGTCACAGAATGGGTGTCAGCTACAGTGAAAATCTACAGCCACTTTAGCCACAAAACATAATGCCGAAATTTCCTTGAATACTGGTTTAACTTCAACAAAGGACCTTGCTCTGATAATTTGCTTGGGAAAAGATGACGGAGAAATTATTGTAAAATATTCTGACCTGTAGCATCCATCAATTTACCTGAAAATACATCCATATCGGTTACAGCTGAGTACCACTCCATTGTGTAAATATACCACATTTTCTTTATCCATTCTTTAGTTCAGGGGCAACCAGGTTGTTTCAAGTTCCTTGCTATTATAAATAATATTGCTATGAATATTGTTGAGAAGTGTTCCTGGGGTGTAATTTAGCATCCTTTGTGTATATGCCCAAGAGCTGTACCACTGGGTCATAAGATTGATTGATTCCTAAATTTCTGAGAAGTTGTCAACTGATTTTCAAAGTGACTACATATGTGTGCATTTCCTTGAGTAGTAGAGGACTTTTCCTCTTACACTATGTACTCTCCAACATAAGCTATCCTCAGTATTTTTTATCTTATCCATTCTGAAAGGTGTAAGACGGTATCTCAGAGTTGCTTGGATTTGCATTTCCCAGATTATTAGGGATGCTGAGAAATTCCTTAAATGTCATTTGGCCATTTTGGATTCTTCTGTTGAGGACTTTCTGCTTAGATCTGCACACTATTTTTAATTGGATCATTCAGTATTTTGATGTCTAATTTTTGAGTTCTTTATATAATTTGGAGATTGGTCCTTTGTCAGATGTGGGGTTGGTGAAAATTTTTTCCCATTCTGAAGACTGCTGTTTTGTCTTATTGACTATATTCTTTGCCTGATGGAAGCTTTACAGTTTCAAGAGGTCCCATTCATTTATTTATTGTTGCTCTCAGTGAAAGTAAGAAAGTTTAGAAAGTAGTCTCCTGTGCCAATGTATTCAAGGCTACTTTCCACTTTCTCTTCTATAAAGTTTTTGTAACTGAATTTTCATTGAGGTCTTTGATTCACTTGCACCTGAGCTTTCTACAAGGTGATAGGTATAGATCTATTTTTATTCTTCTATATGTCAACATCCAGTTATATGAGCACCAATTTTTAAAAATGCTTTCTTTATCCCAAGGTACAATTTTAATTTTTTGGTCAAAATTCAGGTGTTCATATGTGTGTGTTAATGTCAGGAACTTCAATGAGATTCCATGTGTCCATATGTCTGTTTTTATGTCAATACATAGCTGTTTCATGACTATAACTTTATATTATGGTTTAAAGTTAGGGATCATGAAACATCTTGAAGTTCCTTTATTGTGCAGGACTGTTGTTTTTTTAACTATTCTGTATATTTTGTTTTACAATTTGAAGTTGAGTAATGTTCTTTCAAGGTCTGTAATAAATTGTGTTGATGTTTTCAATGTAATTGCATTGAATCAGTTAATTGCTTTTGTCAAGATTGCTATTTTTATTATGTTGATCCTACGTATCCATGAGCATGGGAGATCTTTCTAATTTATGATATCTTCTTCAATTTCTTTCTTCAACAACATGAAGTTCTTTTCATACAGGTCTTTAACTTGTTTGGTTAGACTTACTCCAATATATTTTATATTTGTGGCTATTGTAAAGGGTGATATTTCTCTCATTTCTTACTCTCTCCATTTATAATTTGTATATAGGTGGGCTACTATTTTTTGAGTTAATCTTGTATCACAGCACATTACTGAATTTGTTTATCAGCTGTAGGAGTTCCCCGGGAGAACAACTTTTGGGGGGTCACACACACATATACACACATATGTATGTATATATATATATTATACTATCTCCTACAAATAGTGAAAGTTTGACTTTGTACTTTAAAATTTGTATCCACTTTATCTTCTTTTGTTATCATATTACTCTAGATAGAATTTCAAGTATTGTATTGAATACATATGGAGAGAGTGAACTGCTGTGGGAGCACATTCTGCTCCTTAAGCCAATACCATTTAGGATACCAGCCTACCATGGTCTCATACTGTAAATGCAACTGTAAATCATGTGCTCACTCTCTTGTTTCTGGTGCTTCAGGACTCTGTTCCTGTTCCCCATTCATGCAGAGGACTGTAATCTATGACAGTGATCTGTGAGTTTCCCCTAAATAAATAACTCTTTATTATTCATAATTCTGAACTAGTGTGGGATTATTTATGACTTCTGCCTTCATCTGGCACACAACCATTTGGTTTTATAACACCCAGCTCTGACTGCATGTGTGCTGGCTCGGCATGAGTCCTCCCTCAACCTGTCTTGGCAGTGGCCTATGTGTGGAGGCAGCATTAAATTTGAATACAAAATTCTAACACAGCAGCTTTTCTTGCTATGGATGTGCTGTGGTTCTTTATATTTTCTCAATGCATGTCTCAGAGCAGCTTCAAGTCCCTGTCATGTTCTACCTGGTGCCTGTGCCCTGTGCTGCACACCACCAAAAGTAAGATGGGACACAGGCCTTCCAGGGTGACTTGTTATCTTGTTATTCTTGTGCTCATATGCCTACCACAGAGTGCACAATTTGTGATTTCTACTAAATAACTCTTTTTAATCTGAGCATAACCTTAAGCAATTCACTATAAAATTAGATTCAAAACAGTCATGCAACTCCAAGTACACCACTAGGTCCCACTGGGTTTGTTTTGTAGGTGTCCAGTGATACCTACTAGCAGGTAACAGTTATTGCGCCTACTCCAGCTCAAAATCAACCATAAGTAAGATTTATAATCTGAACTATAAACTATAAATTTATAATTTAAAAGAGCAATATATCAGACAAGGTTTCAATAACCATCCAGGGTTTCAATAGCCTCTTTACTTACTCCATGTACAAGGTTTTGCAAGACTTATATGATTTCCTTCCTACATCACTAATTTTGATTCTGGGAATTAGTCTTGTCATTAATATTTTTTCTTAAAAATATGGTTTGATAATAGGGCTAAGAATATGGTGCTTTTAGAAATGGTACAGTCTTTACAGACTGAAACCAAGCTTCTTAAAGAAGAGCTCAGAGATCTGAAGAAGGATACAAACATTTGAACAAACAGAGCTCAGGCAACTGAGGTATTTTTAGAAATGGTACACACTGATAGTAATTTATTAAAAGGAAAATTCATCTCTATGGAGAAAGATATAGCCAATTTGGCACATAAAACCCAGTCAATGACAGTGGGTGCTGAAATTTTATTTGAGAGAATTTGTACTGTTGAATGCATTAATCAAACTCTCTCAAAGGAGTATGACAGATTGACTGATAGAGCATCTTTCCAGAATATGCATGCTTTGAAGATTATGTCCAAGGACGAGACATTATCTCTACTGGACAGACTTCATAACTTGGAATCCTGAATAAGGGCATTAGAACAAAACATTGGACAGGAGATCCAGACTTTACAAAAGGCAATGGTGAATAGATCTGAAAAGATTGAGGAACTTATCAAATTTAAAGACGAAGGACAAAAGATACAAAGACAAAATTTAGCTTCAACAGTATATAAAACCCTCTGGGATAGCTTTCCCAGAATTCTGCCTGCCTTCCTGGTGATAACATAAGAAAGAATATCTGGCCCCAAGTACCCTAAAGTTGTCAAAGAATATTCATGGGAGCCCATATATATGAGTAATCTATAGGAAAGTAAACACGCAATTGTAGCTTATGGACTACATTTGTCCTTTGTTAGGGAAATGGTCAAAATGTGGGCTTCCAGTAACAAAGCAATGGCACAAAACTGGACTCAGTTAATCTCAGCAGTCCTAGAAAATGGACTGCAGTTGATTTGGAGGTGCTATTTTAAGGAAGAAGGTAAAATTTTAGAACAACAGGAAAAGCAAAAGGACTTGAGATTTCCCTAGATCAAATTCTAGGTGAGAGACTTTACTCTGATCCTCATGATCAAGCTCTTTATAATGAACACACCTTGTTCCTATGCAGCAGAGCAGCTTTAAAGGCTTGGGACAGGATTCAGGAACTAAGGAAGAGAGTTGAATAATATCTTAGGGTTAAACAGGGTCATAGAGAACCTTTTAGTGACTTTTTACAAAAGGGCTGTACAAATAGGGATAACTGACCCAGAAGCTATATGTATAATAATTGTATCTTTGGCTTATGAGAGTACCAGCTTAGAATGCAAAAGTATCCTTGGGCCCTTAAATATCAGCATGCATGGATGAGTGGGTCTTGCATACAATGAATGTTGAGACACTTGACAATGGTACTGAAGCTTGGGTAGGAGAAGCAATATCCAATGGTAAGAGAAGATATCAAATTATCATATGTTTTAATTGTGGTAGAATGGAACATCTGAGAAGGGATTATAGACAAGGGATTCTTATGAATAATGTTTCCTCTGTGAATGGTAGGAATAGGAGGACTCAGCCTTCAGGTATATGTAGGAGGTGTGGCAAAGGCTGACATTGGACCAACGAATATAGGTTAGTAAAGAATATAGGCAAAGCAATCTGATACCACTGGGAAATGCCATGGGGGGCCTCTTGCAGGCCCCATGATTAACATGGTCCTATCATTCTCATTTACTGTGGAGAATGTGTCTTACCAGGAAAATAAAAAAAAAATCCAATGCCTTCTGAAAAAAGGTCTTAATAATGGAAAAAAATGTGGAGGATGAGTAAAAGACTCCAGTAGGACATAGGAAATCTATATTCTGGTAGGCTTCTATAAATTATCAAAGAACAAAGCTAAGAGTGTGTATAAATGGCATTTTTATTGAAGGCTTACTAGACACAG
>LOJH01028373.1:0-16090 GCA_001685095.1 Ellobius talpinus
AGAAAGAAAGAAAGAAAGAAAGAAAGAAAGAAAGAAAGAAAGAAAGGCAGACAGTGAGATCATCATATTATGCAGGACAAGCCAGACTAAGGAAATATCATATACTTTACCTCACCAGTGGAAACTTGGCTACAGACAATATCTAGCACATGGAAAAAGAAAGGAGGCTACGGGGAAATGGAAAAGGGTTCAGCTGGTTGCTTCAGTGACTTGGGATCAGGACAGGATGATGTTAATGCGGTCAAAGTACTTGATACACTTGGCACAATGTCATGAACCCATCACTTTATAGAGTGAGTATGCGCTAATAAAATACTATATGGACTAAAGCCAATAAGCATTCTGAATTTAAAAGTAACTTTTCATAACAAAATCCATACTCTATATTTTAACAAAGAAGCCCTGTTATTTTTAAGTTTTTATTTGAGAAATATTTAATACATAGCTATTCAATTTATATCAGTTGCAAATTTTAGAACAATCCAAGTATCAAACATAACACAAGATACTTAAGTAATGCATAAAGTAATACATAAAGTAATACATAAAGTAATTACATAAAGTAATTTGGATCAGTTTTTATTCTAGTAGGGAATAAAACTATTAACAGACACATATGTTCTTCGAGAATCTGCTGATTTTGAAATTAAATGTTTACTTTTTAAGATAACTTCAGAAAAGTAACATTTGTATTCTCATTCAAAGTGCTTGAAAACAGTCTTGGGAGAAGATCTTGTCATATCACGTCTAATTTAGCACACAACCCCAAAAAAACTTAGTGTAGATTTTGGAAATTCACTGGATATAATTTGCAGGTATGAGAAGCCGAAAGCATTGACCTAAGACACCATGGCGAGCTTCAGGGAAGCCTTTTGTTTCAAACCCTTTCCACACGTTGAGCTACAATAAATCCCCATGCCTGAAAACACAAACAATCCGTGAAGCTGCCCACCTACTTCTGCCGGTGGTGGCAGTGAGGACAGCCATCTGAAGTGCCAGGCAGCCATGACGAGAGCCAACTTCCGTGTACCCTATAGATGCGCGGAGTAACATCAGAAGAATGTAGGTCGGGATACTTAGAATTCACTGTAGCAAAGAAAACCACGACAACAAAAGCACTCTCACTGATGAAATTGGAATTTTTTTTAATTAACACTTCTAATTAGAATTTAACATCTCACTAGCTTCGTATGGGATTTTTCGCTTCCTTAACTTCACGGAAACCTATCCGTTGGCTCTAAATAGGCAGGCACTTCCCATGCAGCACTCAAGGGTTTCAATTAATCCCTAGTCCTCTAACTTTGCTTGTGAACTTGTCTTTTTGCTCTTGTGCAGTTTCCCCACATAGAACCGTTTGAGTTAAGACCCCACAACAGGTTATTGGAGGCCCCCTCACCACACCCTACTCCCTAGTCTTCCTCACTTATCTGCGGGGAAGCATTTCACAAACTTGACCCTTAGTGCATATACCGGTAATGCATATGGCCCAGTCTCTTCTGGGACGAGTGCCTTGTGATTCTGAGAAGAGGTCTGTCTGAGTTGTATTTGAATCAGTGCCTAGTGCACATCTTTGGAGCCTACAGCACTGAATCCATGCAGTGAGCAGAAACACAAGTACCAGATATTTGTGGTTCAAAAATTTTGCCTGGTATACTTTGCTAAAATGTGTCTACATTAATAAAATATAAAGCTGCTAGGTTATTCATGTGTAACAAATAAATGCCCAGATGCATGCTCTGTAAACCCCCATGTTTTCTCAGAGACACACAACTTAGAAATTCTTTGGGCTGTCATCAAACAGACAGCAGCTCACTGCCAGGTACTCATTCACCTTCTGAGTTGAAAACCTGCCTGAATTCAGCAATTGCAGAAATTCCATAAAGCTAAAGATTATCTATCTCTGTGCACCACCCACAATGCCATGGTACCCAGTCTATGAGACAGAGATTTTGATGTTTTGCTTTGTGTTTTGGAGACAGTCTTACTATCTAGGCAAAGCAGACCTTAGATACTATTATCTCAGTAGTACGCACGCTAATATTCTTGGCCATTAAATAATTAAGTTTTGGGACATTTCCTATCAACAAATACATTATAGAATGAATGCTTGAACTAAACACCTCTATATTTCATCCAAACTCTTCAGGAAATCTGAGGAAGTAGAAACTGTCTAATAATAAGTGTTATCTTTGCTATTTTTTTCGGGGTTGGCAAACTCTGGTGAATTGAGGTGTTGTTTTTCTTAAGCTAGAAAGCAGTAAGAATCCCCAAACTCACTTGTATAATGTGTGTTATGCAGATGTTAGTATCTCTGAACCATGGAAGCCTGAGAACCAGCCCAGAATCCAAAGGTTGTTCCTAGGAAAACTCCATCTCCTGATAAAATACCTAACATTTATCCACCTTTTATCATCTTTCCACGTAAAGTTTTTGTTTGTCTGTTACTCAAAAGAAATGGGTAAACCGCTGTGAATTCACTCAGCCCTCAGCAGGTTGTTAAGAAACAAGACTGCCTTGCAGCAATATTTGAAGATGTAGTTCTTAGGTGTCAGCAACCCTCTTAGGCAGAGGACAGAGAGAGAAAGAACTGCCTGCCACCCAGCCACCCAACCACCCAGCTTCCCCCCTGCGCCCCCTTACTTGGGATTGCTCTGGCTTGGCCATGCTGCTGTCTTCACATTGGTTTGCCTGTGAAGGTGGCAAGTGCCTTCGCAATAGATAAGGCTTAATGGGGATGTCACAGCCTTGCCACTGCTGAGCTGCTCTGAAAGCATGGGAGATTTTTAACATAATAATTATAGCATAATCATTTAAACATAATAATTATAACATCTTTTGTGTAAGGTCTTTCTTCCATGGAGGCTTGCCAGCATTCATCACCATCTAAAGTATTTATTTAGTACCCGAATGTGTATAGTTCTGCTGAGTGCTAGCATTTTCTTTGCTAATTTTTTTATAACATTTTAAATGGGGAAAGAAAAGCTGGAGGAGGAGAATTAGGAAAGAAAAGGTTAAAGAAAAACCTTGGCTATTTTAAACTTCCTTCTAGCAGCTTCTGAAGAAAGAGGTGGAGAAGGACCCAGATCTGGAGAAAACATTTTCCTACTAGATTACATAAGCAGAAAGAGTCCCTACCTAGCAAACCGTTCTTTTTTTTTCTGGAAAATTCATTAAATAATTGATTTTTAGAAAACTTAAATGTGTCTAACATTTTTCTACTTACAACTATATTAAAGAATGAATGCTTGAACTAAACATCTCTATATTTTATCCAAACTTTTAGAGGAATCTGACAAAGTGGAAGCTCCCCTGTTTGATGTTATTAAATGTTATCTTCGCTAATTTCCTTGGGGTTGGCAAAGCCTCGCAAATTTCAAAGATGCTTTCGAATCTAAATGCGTTTTGTGTGAAACACTTGAATATTTTCTCTGCATACTTACTTGAAAAACACATGCAGCCAATTCAAGGCAAGTGGGTTGTGGAATTATATAGATCTAGAATTATTTCCACAATTATTTTCACACTACAGCTTACACATATGTTGAAAAGTCTATTGTAGGATATACAGTATTTTGAAAATCACAGAAGGACTGGAAAATAAAGTGTAGATATTTTGCAAAATACTTAACCAAATGGTTCACACAAATATAGAAGCAAACTGCGCGCTTGGAGACTCCCTGTTAGGCCCTCTTCACTCGGCTTTAACATATGTGTCCTACTTTTTTAAAATACCGAAAATATTTGCAAGTATGTTTATTGAAATGTTTCTAAATTCTTTGCAGTACTCACCCCCATTTACATCCATACATATATTTCTACTCCTTTCTGCGTGCATGGCGAGTGTGGGGTGGAAAAACTTTGATAATTATATCTTTACGAGTTTGTAACATTTTAAATTTCCAACGGAAAATTAGACCCATAATTTTTTCAGATGTGCAGCTGAGAAATACTTTTTTAAATCGCTGATTTCACTGCAGATTAACACATTCAGTTCTGCCAAAAATCTGCCTCTTCCCATCCTTTCTCTACTGAGCCAGCCCCTCTCTCCCCTGTCATGCTCTTCTCTGATGTCTTCTAGATGGAAAAACAAACAAACAAAAAAACAAACACAAAACCTTTTACTCCTGGTAAGAGAAAAGAGGGAAAGTGGATCATTTTTAAGCTTTCCAAATGGGCTTTTCTTAAATAGTAAAAGAAACACAGAAAATTAATCGAAGAATCATTAAATAGAGTACTAAATGATACTGCATTTCTATTACATATGTTCCCATCCCAATAAATTCACTATGTAAAACACAGACTTTTGTTCAGAGTAGTATCTACTATAAAATGAAGGAATATTCCTTGTAAAGTTAAACTTACATCCTACTTTTCAAAACAGGTCATATGACTCACAAAAAATTGCAATTAACTTTTTAAACGTACAACTTTTATATAGTAGCATGCAAACAACCAAAAAATAAACAAAATAGGTCTATGACATAAAACAAGCTACACTTTAAAAGTGACTTTTCCACTGACATGTAAAAGGCTGAAGCTAAATATATTTCACATAGTGCCAGTGTCTAGTGTACATTGTGTGCTGATGGGAAATACAGACTCCACATAAAATCTTGATGTTATCACACTTCTGTAATTTTATACATAACCCATATTAATATCCAAATTTTTAGGTTTTATGTATATATATATATATGTGTGTGTGTTATATGTAATGTATATATAAGCACAGATAAATAAGTTTTATGTCTAAGCATTTACGTGTGTGTGTATGTGTGTGTGAGTGTATGTGTGTGTATTAGCTAAATCTGAGGGATTGCAGAAGAGAAGATGAACAATCCATAGTGCCTCCACTGTCAAAAAGAATCATAACAGGCCATTGAAAGATAATTGCTTTTGATGTACATTTCTCCCAGGGTTTTAAATAATTCCCAAATGACTCAAACAAATACTAAAATCCTCCTTTAACTGCAGAAGTTTGCCACATAGTACACTAATTGTTCTTGATGATGCAGTATTAAAGATCTGACTTTAAAAATAATAGAATTATTGCTGAGCTTGTCACCAAATTATGTTTTTAGTTATGCTCCCAGAAACGTTAATATTGAATACCGCCAGAGTTTTTGTGGCCTAGAGCATTGGTTGCTTGACTTTATTAATGTACAAACATTGAACCTGATAGTCAAGGGAACTTTGCATTTCCTCTTCAGAGACCCCTCTAACTGGAGCTAAATTACAAACTTGTGTGTGCAAAAACAACACTGCTCTTTGTGAACATCTTCTGGACTGAAGAATGTAAGACTGTAGTGAAGAAGGAAACTTTAGCATTGTTTTTTCTTTTCTCTCGATTCTCAAACAGAAACCTTGGTAGGACACTTCTTAGAGGTTAGAATCAGCTCAGAATACTTTTAATTTGTTTTCATTTTACAGAATGGAAAAATGTTTTATCTTTAATTCTTAAGAAAAAAATAAAGTAAGGTTGAAGCAACATTTCAAAACATACTTCTAATATGATTGGTAATAAAGCATATAAAACATAATTGCTTATTTCTTGAACTTTTGCTTGGCAAAAGTTCCTATGGTCCAGAAACCTCATAAAGCAGCCTGGATTCACCGTGTTCCCTTTAGTGAGGAGAGAAAGGTGCCATCACAGAAGATGTCTTCTCCTTTACTTCTTAAGAAAAATAAAATGTATTTCCTATAATTTAAGAATTAGATTTCAAAGCTATGGATGTAGTTCAGTGACTAGAATGGCAGGGTCTCATTTCCAATAACACATATACTAACTAAGTAATAACACATTTTGAAATACACTTGTAGTCCAACCACCCAAAAGTTAGAAGCAGGAGGATCAGAAGTATTAGGTCATCCTCAACTCCATAGTGAGCTTCAGGTCATCCTGGGCTGCATAAGACCCTAATAAAATATGAGATCCCATTAAATGCTTTTCTATTGGTTTATCTTGACAGTAATAGGATCATGAAATATTATTGCTCTCTCCAAATTGCAGATATGACAAAGACCATGTTGGAGACCTTGTCTTGGCTCTTCAACACACCTACCTGAAGGAATTTCATGCTTCCACATACTGACTTTACACTGCTTCTAATGGGAACAGTGTCCTGGCTCTAATTTAGAGGCACTGGAGTGAATGCTTTCGAAGCATCAATGAAACTTTTCTCTAACAGTCCAAAGTTTCTGTCATCAAAATTGGCCTACAATATTCTAAAGGCACTGTTTGTCAAAAAGTGTGTCCTTTTCAACAGTTGTTCTTTAAGAAGCAGACAGCAAAACAAAACAGAACAAACAACAAAAAAATATTGAAGCTTCTTGTCAGATGCATGCTTCTATAGCAATTCCCTTCAAGATTAATCCTTCATCTTGAGGAGAAGATCATTAAAACACAGAATGGTCTATAAGGCGATGAAGCATTCAATTCTGTAGGGAAACTCCTAAAGCTTGTAAAGCAAACAACTCAAAGGCCTCAGAAAGTCCCGGAGACTGACCAGTTTCATTAGTTCCCTGCCTCTCTACACATATAGAAGCAATAAGGATTGTGGAGAGATGCTCTCAGATACACTGAGTTGCCTGGAAAGGACACTCTTTGTTGTGCTGAACTTCCTCCAGGATGTGCAGTGTGCTGTTGGTTACAACCTCCATGAGCTGCCACCCATGCCGAGATCAGCTTTAGTGGTACAGCTATCATTGAGTCATTTTTGCTATTGTGAGTCACCCCAATAACTGAATTCATTCACCAAGCTGATGATTTTTCACTTTGGTCTGTCACTGGTTCACCATCTGGTGTGAGCTGAAGTTTTTCTTTTTCACATCTCCCCAGAGAAAATAAGAGCAATAGAAAGAAGTTTCCATCACTGTCAGGTGACAGCCATAGTGAATGTCTCAGACGTTTGCTTGACCTCAGAAATACCCTACAGTCTATCAAGAAAGAAGACGCTTGAAGTTGATCCATCTTTTAATGCTTCTTGGGAAGGTCGCTTTTTTTGGAAAAAAAAGTATCTTGTAGTATCATGATGACACTGTGATCTGCTTGGAGCTGAAGCTGGACACTGTGTCGGCAGGCCTGCACTTCAGGATGTTCAGTGTTTTCCTGGGTTTAGCATTTACCCTGCTGAAGGAAAATGCAGGAGTATGAATTGGGAAGAGGTAGAGAGGATAGTTAAATGGTCAAACATCTGTAGATGATGGAAATGTCTTCTGACCTCTCCCATAAACAGGAAACCTGAGTCCTCAGCATGAGGGTCAACTTCAGAACTCGAGAGGATTTTTTTTTTCCTCAAAGGCCCCCATTACAGGGATAAAAACATCTCTAGCTTTGGGCCCAGATACAAAGCTGCTTCATGCTCTGTGACTGAGATGCTTACTTGATTTCAGCTCAGCGATGGGGAGAGGAATCTGCAATGCTCTTGAAATTAATTGGCCCCTGCTGCTGCAGGAGCCCAGTGTAGTGTGTCCCAGACACAGAGCGCAACGGAGTCCCTAATTAATGCCAGCAGCTGTAGCCACTGGCAACATCTACAGAGGCCTCTCATCAGTAGCTTCTCTACAGTTCTGAGTCTAAAATTATGAGAAGGACAGAACAATCTGTGTCCATATGTGAGGAGCAGACACCACTAAATCACAGAGAGGGTGTGTGTGAGACTGAGCCACCCCTGTGCTAGTAGAAGGGAGAAGGGCCCCTTAAACACCAACTTCTCCTTTCCAACACCATTTTTCTTTAAGTTCTGGCCGCTGTGTGCTAGGAATGGAAACCAGGGCCTTTAGCAAGCTAAACCAGCTCTATTGCTGAGCTGTATTCTAACGTCTGACACTGATATTCCTTTCTTTCCTTCTTTCTGTGTCTGTCTTTCTGTCTTGTTTTTTTTTTAATAGGGTCTCACTCAGACGTGTAAGTACAGGCATTTGTTGCAGATATTATTTTCATAAAGACTGACAGGTCTGGCCAAGTTTAGATCTGATAACTCATTAATACTACATCACTGTGATGGTCTCAATTACACGGGGGAGCCTAGAAAAGTTCTGCAGCTGTCTCTTTTACGTCACACACAGATATTTGCTTAACAAAAGGATTTTCATCAAAAAACACACAAAAATAAGGTCCATTCCTCTTGAGAGACTACCCATCTCACCTTCCCTTATCATTCAGAAGAGGAAGATGGAAGTGAACGTTCTGGCTGCTGGAGAGGAGCTCGTGCCCATGCTGGTCAGCACCCCCTATGCCTCCCTGCTAACAGTTTGTGTTCAGGGGTCAGCACTCTAAATTGTGCCCTTGATATGTAGCTTTATCCTTACAGAAGCATTTGGCAGAAAGGTCTTGGAGAGGCCTGAAGAGGCATGTATGCTACACAGAGCTCAAAGTGCCTGAGGTGATGGAATCCCGCACACTTCCCACCTACCCTGCTTAGCAACATCAGCTGGGGGCGATGGACTGGCCTTTTAGATGGTGGCCGCATACCTGATGCTTCATTTTAAACCAACCAACTTCTGTGCTGTGGGATACACAGTAGAAGGACAGAGCTCAGCCAGGGCCTCCTCACTAAAAGCTTTAACCATTGCCTCACTGCAGAGATTTCAGGACTGCTGTTGGGCTGGCAAATGGCACAGCATGTACCAGCTGCCCTTAAATGCTCTGTCCCTGGCTTCTCTTTCTGCTCTGAGAAAGGCTGACACTTCTAGAAGGTGAAAAAGGGCAATGAGCCTCTTGGAACTTTGGCGGGATTGATCAGGACATACCATTCTCTGCACTAAAATCTTTTAGCTCTTCATCTACTGTCAGATGTTTATTTCACATTTCTTGATGAAAAATACATGATGATAGCAGACCTGAATTTAAGAAGTAGGGTGATTTAGGGGTAAGGGGTGGATTTGCGAAAAATCAGCTGTCAAGGGGAAGGCTCTTTTTGTCTACCTAAAGTCAGGATAAATGTTTGCATAGAACTGAAGAACTCGAGGAAACTTGACAGCCACCTGTACAGCTGCTTTTGTGAAAGCAAGTTGGGTAGCTATTGTCTTTGTGAGTTTTTTCATCCAGGATGAATTTTTTGTCTATATTTTCTATAATTAAAAAAACATATCATTTTCTCTCTTACATAGAATCTAATTTTTTAAAGGAGATGAAAGGAATGGGGAGGGCTGTTCGAGAAGAGGAAGGGGACCAGCAGAAGAGGAAAGGTGCAGCTGGAGACCGAAAGAAAATGAGTTGAATGTATTATATATACAGGTATGAAAACATCATAAGGACAGCCATTGTCCCTGTTATTTTGGATAATTAGAGTACACTAATAAAAAGTGGGGGTAGCTCTTTCTGCTTTCAGTTTTCCTGGGAATAGCCTAGAGTATTGTTTTTGTATTGTTATTTTTGCTTTCGTTTTTCTCCCTCCTGTTCCTTCCTCTACCCCTCTGCCACTCTTCCTCCTATTCTCTCATCCCCCTACTCTCTCTTCTCTTGTTTAATTTTAGAAACCAGCAGTACGTGATTGGTCAACCCAAGCATCACAGTAGACTTCAGACCCTCAAAGGAATGAATTTCCTTTAGTCTTTATCTTTGTGAAACCTGGTTTTTACTTTTTGCTAATTTGTCAACATTCCAGAGTCTCTGGTCTGCCTTTCCATGTCCTTTTCAAGAATTGGATATATATCTCCACCCTTTGAGTAATATCCTGTTACATCTCTAGCATTGGCAAATGAAGTCTGGGCTCCTGGTCTTGTTCTGAGTCATAATCTTAAGTCACGTCTAAGCAATGGAACTCCTGCTCACTGGCTCTCAGAACTCTGCGTTCCTCACTGTGACCACACATCAGCTAGCCTTCTGGGTACCAAAGAGGACTTAGCACTACTGAGGTCATCTTGGTTTATCCCTCTAAGCATCTTAGATGTTGCCAGCAGAATATTCGCTCTATCTAAGCACAGCTTCAGTGATAAACCTGTCAGCAGTCTTAAATTACTATATGTTTTGGTTGATTGTGACATGAAAAAAGGTGGTGGTGGTGGTTAATTTTGGGCGTCAATTTTACAAGGTCATGGTACTCAGACATTGTCAAGATCAAGCCATTCTGTAAGTTTCAGTGAGTTTATACTTTTAATGTGATCAACATCTAAGCCATTCTTAGAGTAAATATATTCCATAATGTATGTAAACTTCATCCAATCATTTGAAGTCCTGAAGAGAAAAAGCCAACTTGTCCAAGCAAGGAGGACGATGCCAGTGCGTGGTGCTTGGATTTGAACTGAAAGTTTGCATTAGGTCTACTCCTTGGTCTGCTTTGGAGACTTTGTACTTGCCAGACCCCACAACTGTCTGAGCCAAGTCCCTAAAATAAGTCTCCATCTCCTTATATATGTATATACATATGTATAAGCACATGCATATACATGTATGCTGATTCATACTCAAAATCTCCAACACTCTAATTGACTCACCAAACCTTACTTTTACTGTTTTCTTTAACTGAAATGGCAGACCAAAACACTCAGCATATTTCATCACAATTAAACTAGGCTTCTTCTTATGTCCCAGTTTCTCTGGCTTTCCAAGTACCTCCCATCTTCTAGACACTTGAACTGTAACCTATAACTGAGTAACCATTAGTATCATGGAGAACGGAGAATGGTGCTGACCTTGTCAAATTCTGATCATAATTCCTCCTCTTTCCAAAGACCCAAAGGGCATAAGGGTCATCAACCACATGAGGCTGCCAAGCCTACGGATTTAGCATGGTTCATTTCTAGGCTTCTAATCAAGAGTATTGCCCATCAAAAACATATTCATTGATCTCAGGGACTGCAGGCCATAGTAGAACATCTGTTCTTACTGTAGAAATTTAATTGACCACTACTGGAATCACAATATTTGTAAGACATCCGTGTTTTTCCTTACCAAAAATGAAGTAATTGACTAAGCCCCATATAAATATCTTGCCAATGGCTTTATCCAATTGTCAATAATCTATGTTATAATATCTCAGATGGATATAAAGCGCACAATTGGATGTTATACAGGTCTGTCTTTGATATCTCTTCCCTTTATCTTTAAGTGTAAGTGGAGACTGCTTGTTTGTTTCCTGGCTGTCCAGACCCAAATAATCACACAGAAACTAGATTAATTACAACACAGCTTTTCCAATGACTCAGGCATATTTCTAGCTAGCTCTTACATCTTTAAATTCACCCATTTCTGTCAATCTATGTATCACCTTGAGGCTGTGGCCTACCTTCCTCTCCTTCGGCAGCTACATGACGGCTAACTGACTCTCCTTACTCGCACTCTCTCTCTCTGTCTCTTTGAGCCTGGCTATATTCTGCCCTGCCGTAGGTCAAACCAGCTTCTTTATTAACCAATGGTAATAAAACATTCACAACATGCAGAGGAGGAATCCCACATCATTTAAGCACACACAGTCAATAGTGAAAACTTACTTAAAACAAAAACTAGGCTTTCTTTGTGTTTCAAATAGACTTTTCATTGTATACTCAAGTGCATATGTGTGTGTGGTTTGTGTGTGTGTGTCTGTGTCTGTCTGCATGACTCTTGTATTCATTCTTAAAACTGAATGAGCAAAATATAACTAGGAGGAGGAGACAGAGAAGGAGGAACAAGGGGATAATCAGGAGGAAGCAGAAGACATGAAGAGAGAGGAGGAACCATAATGTAGCACAGTTAACCCATAAGTCACATTATTTTGTTTAGGGGACCGAGCTTTTACTCTTCATCACAAATCATGGAATTATCTTTGGGGAGAGAGCTCTTGACTGACATGTTTGGCCACATTTGGAAAGATAACTATCTCAATAAATTCCATTGATGCTATTAATCACATTCAGCTTATCACACATGTTAATTTATGGCTATTGCCATTGCCCATCTTCCCATTCTGAGATGCCTCATGAGGATTTTATCTGTGGAAAGCAAGAACACTCATAAGAACCTTTGTAAGCTGAACATGTTTTCTTGATTTGTTCTGTGTGGAGATTCCTAATTCTGCACTATTTATGTATAGCTTAAAATACTTTGTGTATGAGTTTTTCCATTCCGTAGAACAAATGTGTTCTCAATTGAATTTACTGCTAGTTGGCAGATACGCAATTTTAAAATCAAACATTATAGGAACTCAAAATTGTTCTTCTGCACTGACATTTGTTTAAAATATTCAGAAGTATAAAGTAAAGTAAAAAGGGGGGCATCAGAGGCAAATGGGAAATTATTGGTTAATGTGAAGTGCATCTTATTCAAACAACTGCATTTTATAAACAAATATCAAGTTTAGTTTTTCTTTGAAAAGGGCAAGTGAAGAGGCTTGCTTCTGGGGCTCGACATTCTTCAGCCTTTTGGTTTGCCAGAGAGTTCTTTGGGGATATAGTTTTTAATGGGAATGGGATAATGAGTCTTAAACTTGACCAAGACTATGAATCAGGCATTGATGGTCACTATGCACCTGTCTAAAGCCTTCCACAGGAGCTGTGGGAATAGAAGTGCACTGCAATAGCAAGAATAGAAAGAGAACTGTTGGGAACTAAAATTGTGCATCTTTGCTACCAGGGTTTGAAGCTGATGCCAAAGTTCATGTTTTAAAACTGAATCTCCAGCACAGAGGCAGTGAGATATAGAGTTTACTAAGAGATTATTAGCTTGGGATAATGTTGTTACAAGGACATTATGCTATTCAGTGAGGGACTAGATTGTTATCAATGAGTTGAACCCTTTCTTGCTATCTCACTCTTACTTTTTATTGTCTTTCCACAAAGTTATGACACAGCATTAAATCCTTTGCTTGATGCTTCCACCATGATAATAAATGTCCCCACCTCTAGAACTGTGAAAAAAACCTGTTCTTTATTTATTACTCAGTCCTAAATTTTCTATTGAAGCACAGAAAAATGGACTAAAATGCCATATTCTTTTCATAGTGTTTATTTGAAAGCACTCCTGGAAATAGTCCTTTCAGAAGGTAAGTGAAATCTTCAAGTCTCAATCCACTTGATTGCTGTTTGTGTAAGAAGAGGAAAAGATACCAGATGCACATACAGGGAACAGAGGTCTTGGAGGACACAGTGAAACAGTAGACACCTACAACCTACAGGAGAAACCCAACATAGCAGCACCCTGATTTGGACTTCCAGTCCTTAGAATGGTGAAACTCTGTTGCCCAATCATCCTGACCTGTGACATTTTTATTATGAAACCATAGAGATGTAAACAAGGGGATTTTGTTGTAAGAATAGTAAAAAGGGTTTTAATATAAAAAATGGTAGTTATGTGGTGTCAGGTGAGTAGTTATCTTGTCTTACGTTGGAATTTCCTTTGGAAAGACTACCTGGGATATTCATGATTAGGTGTTGCTATGGTTGCCGTAACAGAAACATAGTCGTTAAACCTACACTATGAAGTGTATATGCATGTGTAGGCTAGTGTGAATCAGAAGTCAAATATGTACGGGTCCGTGCCCAGGGTCTCACTAAGCCAGTATCAAAGGTTTGGAAGAGCTGTGTTGCTTTTTATGGGCAATTCAGAAGACCGCTCCTGGTTTGTGACTGAATACTTGACTGCTCTGTGGCTCAACTCATATCCCCGTTTCCTGACTGGAGACAGCTGAGAGTCTCTCTTGGTTCCCTGAAATTATCTGTAGTTGACATCACACTTTTATTCCAATTAGCAACTCAGAGAAAAAAAAGTAAGGAGAGCCTTTCTATGCTTCCAGCCTCTGAAGTTTTCCCTTCTTGTCTCTTATCTCCTGCATTTAATCACTCATATGAGGTTGGATAGCAGTTATCATACCCTATTAGGTAAAACAAATAAGTTCTGGTATTCTGTGGCTTGGTAAGATGCATGTCGCTTACAACAGTTATCATGGACTTTAGAAAACACGAGAAGACAGGATCTTAAGTCTCCGAACACAACACAATGAGAGGAGGAAATGTTAATTACTACCGATTGGTCCCTTTAATTGGTGCATGCTGTATGCGGACAACTAATATATGATAATCAAAATCTTACAAAGAAATATGTATTTGATCTTGACAATTTATTTTGAATCTCTGCAACCTTATTGGCATCTCAAATTCTGCTTTGTCACTTAGGGTACACATTCAAGGAAATTTTCGGAAATAGTATGTGGACAACTTTGAGGGGCCATTCTATCTGTACCACTTATAATTTAACAGTCCTGAAAGATCAATATGACTGAAATACAGTGAAGAGGAGCTCATTAGACAAGCCTTCTTAAATGTCTGAGGAGAGTAGACTCAGAACACAGGTGGAGTTGCAGCCCTGGAATAAAGATGCTGACATAAATAGAGAGTTTGGATGGAGGTAAGCACTGAAGTGTTTTCATTTCTGTTGGCCTCAATTACTTCTAGCATACTATGAAGCTGAAAGCCAGTAAACCAATCAGAAACCTAGATTAGATTTGGAGAGATGCCAAGCTTTCTTCAAGCTATTCCTGTGTAAATATTCACTGGTATCCTTAAAAAGTGTAGGTTTTTTCATTACTTGTATGTATTTATAAACTGAAGGCATTTTTTTTTAATTTTACAAGAAGGCAAGCTGAGTTTCAGCTTTTGTCTATGCCTTCACTTTGAGTCTTATAACTGTTTATTCTATAAAATACTACCAGGTATGGCATTCAAGATCTTTACAGAAACCATTTAATATACTGGAGAGTAGAGGTTACAAGGGCACTTAAGGAAGGTTATAGTAACTCAGTAGTTAGTGGCAGAAGGGTGTTTGGAACCAATATAATAGTGTGGGATATACAATGTCTTTAGGAATCAGGAGGCAGAGAAAGCACAAAGCTGAAACCATTTCCAGAATGTGTTGTGGGTACAGATGTGCTTAGACCTTGTTGGCTGGACTGTAAGTACTCAAGAAACAGGAAAGAAAAGTGAGTAGTAGCTACCAGGGTCATAATCATTTGTAAAAGTAGTGGAGGAAACAACATGTACCCATTACTGGTACCTGATTAGTACATAATATTAGCCAAGAATAGTTGACCATGATGGAGGTAAGCTACGCCGAAAAATACACAAGACGGGAAAAAGACAATAAAATCTCCTCTTCTCTCCTGCATCTGAATTTGCATTAATATGATTAACTAAACATAGATAGAGGTCAGCTAACAAGGGAATCCAGGGAAGCCAGTCTGACTAATGATAAGGAAATAATATGGATATGTTTCTGAACCCAAAGGTAAATTATTGGTTTTCAAGTGTCTTAATAAGGAATGTCGGTTGCAGGAAGCTGATTGCCTCCATCTATTTTTATAGAATCATCAGTTCTGTTTAATATGAGTGTTGAACTCAGTCTTGAGGACATTTTCTCATGTGTACTGATGTGACAGAAACTGCAGTGTAGATTCAATATGGTAAGTGTGTAAAAGAATTCACACAGAGCCATTATGAAAAGAAAATTCAGCAAAGCCTTCACATCAATATCATTGGCTTTCTATCACCAATATTTTATCCTTAATATTTCACTAAATTTAGCTATTTGAAAACTTACTTTATAAATATCTAACAGAAGCAGGCACAGGTCCTGTTATAGTCACCTCCAGTTATTTGTGTGACTGTGCAAAGATATCTGTGAAGGGCTGGGAGTCCTTTCTTTATGTTCTCTGTCATGCTGGGAGGGAAGGAAGCTGCTTCCACTTTTCTGCTTTCAAACATGCCCTAGATTTGGAACTTTTGGTACCCCCCAAAAAGGGTTAATTTTATCATGAATATTTCTCAGTTAAAATGTCAGTGAAACTCTTTTTTGTTTTTAATAACAAACATTTCTCATTGCATGCTATGGGGAATTTTGATTGAGTGCATGGTAGCATATAAATATCCCTGTTTCCTATAATCTGTTGGGTATATTTTTTAAAAAATGAAATTATTTACCAGTGCTCTAGAATACCAGAGTTTAAAATAGTGTCCTTTTGCAAGAGGTAAGGGTGACAACATATGCCCCAAGGTATAGAAACTGCAAGATATACTGTGGTTGTAACAACAAATACTAAATGGGATTTTTGAATGGTTGAGATAAGATGGCAGTTGTCATGAATGTTACAGTGAGAAAGTGATATTGGATTTCCCCTCT
>LOJH01028374.1:11615-21736 GCA_001685095.1 Ellobius talpinus
TGTGTCTGTGTCTGTGTCTGTGTCTGTGTGTGTCTGTTTGGAAAGCAAAGCAATTTAAAATCCAAAATATACATCCCTTTTGTTTCTCACCAGAAAGCTGCAGAGATTCTCAGCAGTCCCTGGTCTTGCAAAACATCTGACAACATCTTCTTGATATATTATCTCAGAGGCTTGCTATTCTGAATCTCCCAAGGGAGAATGAACAGTATCAGGGAGCAGTCCATGAAGCCCACGGTAAGGGCATATGACATTTCAAATAACCCAAGCACCTACCTACTCCCCAGTGATGAAAGTGTCCCCATCCTTAAAGCATCTGGACACATTGCAGATCTCTGGCTGATTACAGATCTCTTATTTTGTGTCCCAGTGCAGTTCACCCAAGGTCACACACTGTCTTTTGCTAGAGCCATATTGCATTCAGTAGGTATGTTTTGAAAATTAGTTCCTTAATATGCTAATGAATATGACTTTAAAGGAAAAAATTAGAGGCAGTTGGTGAGCTCTACAATTTGAAAAAGAAATGTTTGTGGAATGAAAATATAGAGTTAATTTGGCACTGGGACTATTAAAGGTGACCTCAAATTGTCTCGTGACGCACGGCAGGCCTTGTGTTCCTTGGAACGCTTGAGAGTACCCCTGCTTTTTATGAAATGATTTTCCTGAAAAGAAAGGAAACATTTTATCTCCTTCAATTATGCATTATTTAAGTCACTTGATGTCCAGAAGTCTGCCATTTGTCCCATTCTCAAGACTTCTGAGAGGCAGCTCATTGTTACCCCCAAGCACCACCTGCCTCTAAGTGTGGTGGGGGAATAAGGCATAATCAATCAATGCTGGAACTGTGACTAACTGTGTTAGCATCTCACCCGCTATGGCTGTTCCATAAAATGGAATGATAAGAAGAGCTGAGGGGTTATTTTATTTTATTTTTTGATTTTTCTTCTATGCTTGTGAGACCTGGAAGTCATCCAGCTGTTGGGTCAAAGGCAAACTTCACCTGTACTGGTTTATATCCATCATGCATGCAAAATGAAAAGATAAGGTTACACCCCATGAGGTGCTGAAACATGGGAAATCGAACAGACCCGTGGGCCATGTTAATTAAAGCAGAGCTCTGCCAAGTAGGGCTTATCAACCAAAGGGACGGTCGACTCCCCAAATGTGCACAGTGCAAGATCAAACTCAGTCACCCCCTGCGTGTGGCTGAGAGGTACGTTGAGTACCTGTTTGAAGTTCAGCCTGAGCTTTGCTGGCATCTGTTCAAATGCCTACAGTGGACTTTGATCATAGAGCTGAGGGTCACAGGATTTCAGACCAAACTTGGCCTTAACTACCTTTAACATTGACATAAGGATAGGTGAGAAGAAAGCAGAGATTTCAATCCTGTGTCAAGTAGATACCATTATCATGAGGAGGCTGTCAGTGCCCCACAAACTGCCTCCAAGTTGCAGGTCAGAATGAGGGCCACCAAAATCTGTACCTTTCAAGATATTTTTCAATTCCTATTTTCCCATTGCTGAGTTCATGGACACCGGTAGCAATATAGAGAGTATCATTTATTTCTCTAGTGTATTTGCATTTTCCAGGGCATGCCATGTGTTGTGCCCACCAGAGATTTTTTGATGTGGCCTAGATTCTGGACAAACGTAATAAGGATTTGTTTTCTTTGGTAAGGCAGGGTTCAAACCATGCTCAAGGAGGGGAAACTAGTCTTACTGTCTTGTGAAATGATGTTCAGTGATTGTGTATTGGTCCAGCCCTATTTCTTGAGTACCTTGTTTTTAGATGGCTCCATTCATGAGCTCTGGGACTGGCTGGGAAGCCAGACAGGTGTTGAAAGAGGAGAAGCTGGTGTGTTAGGTGTGCTGATGGAGTTCAGGTAACCTGGGGAGCTATCAGGCCTGCTAAGTGAGTCTCAGCACTATTAGTCTGGGCCAGATGTTCTACACAAGAGGAACTTGTGGAACCCCTGCGGTTATAGAGTAACATATTTAAAAAAGAACTTTCTTATACTTGAACCCCCTTTCTGGCATTTGCAATACTCTTTCTCAGTGCACAGAGTGAGCAGGACTGTGTCCCTTGAGGAAGTAGTTACTTTAGTTGCTAATTGTATTAGTAAAGAAGTATTATCTCTTGACAGGATTCCACCCCAATAATCTACAAGGTGTATTTAATCCTCCCAACATTTTGAAGACAACAGCTTAGCCTCCTCTGCTTTCAATGTGCTTAGTGAGTTTACAGTGACCTATGGCTGGGTACAATCCATCTCATACAAAGCCCGTTTTATATAAGGCACAATTTGCTGAGTACTGCATAGAAAAGTAAAAAACTCTTATTTCCATATAAGGAGAAGAATCTTAAGTCAAATCACAGGTCTATATGTAACTGTCAAAGGTTAAAACTGCTGAATAATGGCATCAAAGCTGCAACTCTTTTCTGTTCTGTCTTCATGATTATCTGCATATTCTCTCCTATGAACTTGAATTCTAAGTTGAAATTCTTTTGTGTACATTTATGTGTATGGAGGACAAAGATCAACTCCTTCCTAAAGAGCCATTCATCTTGCTTTTTTTTAATTAAAAATTTCACTTATTTTACATACCAACCAAAGTTTCCTCTCTCTCCTCTCTTCCCATTCCCTCCCTTACCTCCCATCTATCCCCCTATCCACTTCTCCTCCATTCAGAAAGGGGCAGGCCTCCCATGGAAGACAACAAAGCATGTCATATCACATTGAGGCAGGCCCAAGCTCCTCCCTCTGCATCAAGGCTGGGAGAGTCATCCCTGCATGGAGATTAGGTTCCAAAAAGCCAGTTCATGTGCCTGGGACAGGTCCTGATCCCATTGCTAGGGGTTCCATAAACAGACCAAGCTACATAACTGTCATCGCATGCAGAGGGCCTAGGTTGGTCCCATGTGTCTTCTTGCTTTTTAAGACAAGGCCTCTCATTGGCCCCGAGCTCACCAAGTAGACTAGACAGACTGACAGGCCCTTGAACCCTGGGGACCCTCCTGTCTCTGGCTCCTCAGCACCAGCATTACAAGTGTGCACTGCCACTTCTGGGGATTGAACTCATGTCCTCGTGCTTCAGATGCCTGCACTTCACTGGCTGAGCCATCTCCCCAGTAAGACAAAACCCTTTGGCAATCGGAATGATCCACTTCCATGTTCTGTTGCATCCACACATGAGTGTCCAGCAAAGACACCATGTGACGTCATGAACTGTCTGTGTCACTAGCGGTCCATCTGCATCTTGCGTAAGACTGCTGCGTGACACTTAGTGTGTTGGATATCTATAATTAATAAGCCGATGATAGCTGCACTCTGTTTAATGTTGAACTATTGTCACTAAATACAACTCTGAAGTTGTCATTAAAATGACAGCCTAGTCTTACCTGAAGTTTATATGTTATACAATAGCAAGTTAACAGTCCTTCTACAGCCATTTATCACAATGCAGGGTCAGTGTTCTTTCCTGTGGCTTCTGCTCTGTATTTCAGCTCCCCTGCTATGTTGACTGTGAAAAGCCCTCTACGGGCTCACATGTTTGAACACTGGTTCCCTGTTGTGTGGAGCTTTTGTAGCAGGAAGCAAAGCAGGCAGAGGAGGGTCACTGGTGACAGTCACTGAAGGGTTACAGCCCAGTGCCACTTAAGACAGGAGTTCTTGGGCTGGAGAGANCTGGTGCCCTCTTCTGGCCAGCAAGCATACAGACAAACAGAACACTGTACACATGATAAATAAATAAAGACAGGAGTTCTCTGTTTTTGCTATTTTTATTTTTGTTTACTGGTTGGCATCACATGGGAAGTTTCTGCCATAATGAGCCAACCCCATTATTCCAGCTGCCATGCTTTTTCTGTCATGATGAACCCTCTGAACCATGAGCCAAAATACATCCTTTCTCCCTGAGGTTGCATCTCTCGGACATTTAGTTGTGGCAATGAGAAAAGTGACCGACACACACACTGATCTCTATACTGTGCCTGGCTGCTTCTCTCAGATATTTCGTCACGGCAATGAGAAGAGTAACCAACACGCCCATACTGTGCCTGGCTGTATCACCCAGGGCTTTGGCCCTTACGATATCTTCGGCCTGTCTGTTTCTCTCAGCCGGCTGCATGGCTTAGTCTTACTTTCTCCAGGTCTTAGCAGGGCTACCCATCTAAAGCTCCCCATACACTTGAAATTTTCTGTTTTCTTCTGGTGCCTTATTTTCCTCCCAAGCATTTATTGTTGTAAATATATATACATATTGCATATTTTGTGTTTAGCTCATTTAATGTTTATTGGCATAGCCAGAAGGAAAGCCCAGACAGTTTCTGTCTTGTTCCTTGTTGCATAGTGGCACACTAGAAGTAGACAATAGGAATTTTTGAATGACTGAATAATTAATGAATGAAATGAGCGGGGAGCCATGCTCTCTGCTTATCACTTGGAATGAAGTAAAACATAGTTTATTACTGAGAGAAGTTTAAAGTCTCATGGAAAAGACAGGCATTAAGAAAGTAATTAAAATAAAATATGTCCACAGAAAATCCTGCACATGGCATTTAAAACAGCTTTATTCATAATTGCCAAAATCTGGAAGCAATGAAAACGTCATTCAGTTGGTGGTCCATCTAGACAATAGAATGTTGCTGTCATGGAAAAGAATGAGTAGCAAGTCTTGAAAAGACCTGGAGGACTGGGTGGTGGCGCACGCCTTTAAAACCAGAACTCAGGAGGCAGAAGCAGGCAGATCTCTGGAGTTTAGCCAGCCTGGTCTACAGAGTGGGTTCCAGGACAGCCAGGGTAACACACAGAAACCCTGTCTCTAAAGCCAAACAAACAAACAAGAGAAAAGACCTGGAGGAAACTTATGCACTTATTACGGAGCTAGGGGAAGAAGTCAATCTAAAAAGGCTTTCTTTCTTTTCTATTTTTTGTTTGGTTTTTCAAGATAGAGTTTCTCTGTTTAGTGTAGTCCTGGCTGTCCTGGAACTCACTTTGTAGACCAGACTGGCCTCGAACTCAGGGATCTCCCTGCCTCTGCCTCTTGAGTTCTGGAGAAGTCAGTCTAAAATGGCTGCACACTAGATGATTCCAACTAGATGACATTCTAGAAAGGGCAAGATTGTGGCAGACAGGAAGGAGAGCAGTGGGCATTAGAAAGTAGGGTACAGAAAGGGGTAGACACAATGGTGCAGAGGATTTCTTAAAGTGTAGTAAAACCCTTTCATGTGATACCATAAAGGTAAGCACAAGTCACGTACATTTGTACACACATGGAATTCCAACACCAAGAGTGAACCCTGGATATAAAGTGCTGAATCTGGGTGATGATGATGATGATGATGATGATGATGATGATGAAGGCCCATCAATTAGAACCAACTGCCATTTCACTTAAATGAAATGAGTGGTATCAATAACAGAGGATGCTGTCTGTGTGGGGGGGTGTATGGGAAGGCTTTGAACTCTCTGCTCAATAGTGCCCTACAAAAGTAAAGAAAAAATGGACAAACGCACAGATAATATGTGGGCAAATCAAAATGTCACCAAGATAAATGTGCTGAGAATGTAGAGGGTGGTGTCTATACTATGAAAAATACAGCAAGGAGCAGGAAGAGCCATGGGCCCTGCCTGTTTGCCCTGCAGAAACGATGGGCAAACCAAGTCCTGGGCTGGCCACAAAGGACTAGAGAAAATATGACAGCCTACAGGGTCTACATTTGTAACAGCAGGTCCCAGGTAGATGAAGCTGGGTCTCTAGAATTGTACAAGGTCAGGAGGAGGAAACCAGTTCTAGAAGATCTTCCAAGAAATCTTCAGGAGATTGAGCCTCGGGAACCAACAGAGAGTTTTTAAGCAAATTGCACGATCAGACTATCATGTTAACTTAATTTAGGAGTGACAAGACATAAGGTTAATACGAAGCTGGTCTCAGTGCGCACACATTGTCTGATCTGCCTGCATGAAAACCAGCCACCTGCGGCAAACAAAAGTAGGAAGCACAGAGGGAAGGTTCAGATAAAGCCCTCTTCCTGGAACTTCTCAGTTCCGGAACACATGGAGCCCATCTTCGACCAGGTCCCCATTTATGAACAGCGCTCTTTTAATCCAGCCAGACTTCTGTGTCCCTTCTGCAGAACCTTCACATTCTTCTGTCTCTTGGAGACGTCTTCCTTTGATGTCCTCAAACGTTAAGGTGCACACCACACTCTTTAGCTCTTTATGGTCTACCCTGTTGAATCATCTGATCCTTTGAGCCCAAAGCAGAATGTCCTGTCCTTGCTGGCAAGCCTTTGTACCCCACCTACCTCCCCCTCACGCTCCTAAACAGGACATGAAAACATGCAGGCTTTTTCCAAAAACATACTAATTAATTTAGGTCCTGATTAGACTCTTCCCTGACACCCTGCAATCTTAGAAGGATGCTTAATGAGTCATACTGTATGAGTCAGACTGTCTGAGTCTAAATATGTCAAGAGGAACTACCAGAGGAAGCAGACACCAAACAAACAAACAAAAAAAGACAACTGTATAGAACATCAGGCAATTGCCATAAAAACACCCAATGTGAGCTGAAAACAAGCTTCAGTGAAATCTGGGCACCTGTACAAGTGACTGACACCTCCCTACCATCAGTATTGACATCCAGAATAATAGAGGCGGCACACAACAGCAGTTGTAGTTTGGGGACGTGATTTGATTTCTTTCCTCTCCATGTCATTCTCTCTGTTGCTGAAAATACTATGAGCTGCCTCTTTAGTGATTACTTCCTGCAGGAATCAATCCCAGTGTCTTTTCCTTGGCTGTCCAGAACCAGTGAATGAGCCGACGTAAAATAGTTCCTCATTCTTGCATTCCAGTTTCCAACCTGCAGTTATTGCAATGAACTAACTTTTCGGTGAAAGCTGGATGGTGTTTTTCCCAAGCCTCCCACACAGCAACAATGAAAGATCTAGATCAAGCAGTTTCTTAACTGTTCCAGGTACTCGGACATAAAACTTACACCAGGTTCCCTCCACCTCCACATGCGCGGATTATCCCAAGTTTATTTTGGGTGTCAGTCACAGAACGATTGGGGATGCCAATCACACAGCTCCAGTTATAAGGGTGTCAGCACTTTTATCATTGTGTGCAAGATTTTATAACTTGGCCATAAAAGCTAATCACAAGATGAATCTTGGCATCTAAAGGTCACTTCCCAGAATTAAAATAAAACAAAACAAAACAACTCCATATACTGTTGCCTGCCATTGGTACATTTTCCACAGGTCCCCAAGAATGGATTAGCAAGCAAGGATTTCCCCTTATCTTATGGAAACTGAGTTGCTTCGGGGCTTTTGGGTTAGTCTCTAATTTGATTTGAAGCAAAAGTAAGTGAGTTCTCCTGTGACGCAGGGAAATATTTTCCTTGAGGTAGTGATAAGCGAGGAATGACAGGCTAACGCGGAGACGCCAAGCTTTCCATCAAGGGTATGTATGATTCCAGTCGTAAACAATATGCAATCATTGCATTTAAATGCTCTTTCCTGGACCAACCTCCAAAAATTTTAAAAAAACGCAAAGGTATGGTAGCCAAGGGCTAACCTTGTTTCCTTCCCTACCTCCGGTGCCAGTTACTTTCCTGACCTACTGTTTTCCAGAGAACAGTGGACGTTAGCTGTTGGCACTTACACTCACACTTCAGAGACATATTCAGTATGACTACATCTTATAGACGAGGGAACCGAAGCTCAGGCTAGTAAAACTACTTGTTGGGATTCATAAAAGGAACCTGGACCCAAACCAGGCTCAGGGACAGAGGTTAGATCTCGATGTATTCTCCTTAGTCCTCACAGAGTAGGCTCTTTCCTGAGGTAGCCCCTCTTGGGTAGAACAAGCGATGCACAGTTAGACATACTCACCAGGACTTCATTTTGTAAGCATGGAATTTGGGAGGGAGGGGATGGGGACCAGTGCTCGGGTGGGCTTAAGTGCAGGACATTGTCCATTTTTTCCATTGTCCTTGTCAATTTCTCTGGCCATTTTCAACTGGAAATGTTAGGCTGTAGAGTTAAGTGATTATGATGGCTAGCAGGTTGCCCTAACTCTGAGATAGAAATACCTTGCTCTCCATGAGGAATCTCACACCTGGTCTCACTGAACCTGGTTTCGGGGGATTGCCCCAAGCCCAAAGGAAGAGTTAAATTCATGTAAGTTGAACATGTTTTCAAATAACTGCTAATGGTTTTGTTGCTGTTGTTTGGGGGGTTGTTTGTTTTGTTTTGTTTGTTTAGTAAAACCTTGTGTAGCCTTGACAGTCCTGTAACTCACTCTGTAGACCAGGCTGGCCTCGAACTCACAGAAGTCTGTCTGCCTCTGCCTCCTGAGTGCTGCTGGTATTAACGGCATGTGCCACCACCACCCTGTACAATTGCTCATTGTTAAAGTTCACTTTTGATCACCCCGTACTAAAATTGTAGTAAAAGCCTAGTTTACCAGATTTACAAGTTTTTCAAACTCACTTTTCCTTCTTCTACTTAATAAACTTAATTCAAGGAGACAGAAAAAAATATTCCCCAAAGGAAAACCTTTTACCATCTTTTATTTTTAAAGATGAAATCTGTATGCAACAAATTCATTGATTTATTAATCTGTAGATCACATTTATAGACATTTATAAACGTACAGCCAAGTTTACTTAATCATAAGCTCAATATACAGAGACTAAATCAGTTTCTGAATTTGACATAGCACCTATTGCAGCATTGACACTGTATCAATCATGATATAAGTTATATTGTTTTCATCAGGTGAACATTATTTTCTAAGCTTTAATAAGATGCTTGAGATTTTGAGTTGAGTCTTTTAAAAGTCTAAATTCACATTAATACCAAATGCATAGACAAAATTTTCATAACTGTTTTTGTCCCTTGGGTCAGCAATGCAGTTATACTCATTGTAAAATTTCATTCCTAATTCCTTTCCATTTGCCAGAAGGAAAAAAAATGGATGCTTATTATCCAATTAAAATACCCCTGATGCTTTTAAGGTAGATGTTACATGGTTTTTGGAGTTTCCCTAAAGATAATTAAAAAGCAAAGGGCAGCTGGATGACTTCAAAGTGGCATTAAGTGCTCTGAGCCTGTAGGGATCCTTAGCTACCCTTTCCCCACCTGTCGTGTATTCTGTGATGTCATCAAAGGGCAGCGAGAACATTTTAAAGGTTTGGGAGAATGTGACTGAAGGCAGGACTTTCGTTTGATAAACTAACTCAGTAGCACACTTGGTTTATAGCTGCCAAGATCAACTTGGGATAAATTCATGAATCCTCTATGCTCATCTTCTTGGTTGGGTGCAGTGTCCCTTGCCTTGGAAGACATAAGAGGTGTGTCTTGGGGTGGCTGCCATCAAAAGGTGTTTTCTCTGAGTGACTCACATTATCTGACTAAAGAGCAACCTGGCAGGAGCCTACACCCCGAGGAGAGTTGACTCTATTACCGAGGCTATACTTTCTTGCGGAGAAATTAAATGAGTCAATGTGATTTGTATCCATAAAAAGAAAGTGCAGAGGCAGCAAAATCGCACCCCGATTCATTGTGAAAGAATTACAAACCGGATTTAGGCGGACATTGCTCTGACACACTCAACACACTCAACTTCTATCTCGTGTCTTCACTTGGTCATCATCTTAAACCAGAGCTGTGTTACAGTCTAGGGGATTTTTCCCCCACTCATTCATCAGAATGTCTTCTCTCTGGTGTTGCTAATCAAGCCCACAGATAGGCAACCTCTCTACCACTGAACTATGTCCTTGCATGTATTCATCAGAAAAGCCTTTATTTGGTGAACACATACATCCAGTTCTTTGAAAAGAAAACCTCACAAATTCATATGCTTGAGAGTGTTTCCTTAATAATTTCATGAAAGCACTCTTGGAGGTTTCACCCTGTGAAGACTCCTTATTTTCAAAGAACTGGTGATCCTCCCAAGATCACACACTCAGCCTTTGCAGTGGGAACTCAAGAATTAATGAGTGGATGGAGTGATATTAAACTTAGAAATGAATACTTAGAAATAACATTCATTCATAATGAGTGTTATTGTTTATACTGTGTGTGCCCCTGTGCAAACTCATAAAAATAAGTGT
>LOJH01028377.1:0-17756 GCA_001685095.1 Ellobius talpinus
TTCCTCATGCTAGGTGACCCCCCACAGTCATAAAATTATTTTGTTATTTCTTTGTAACTATGATTTTGCCACTTTGATTCAGAATATAACAATCTGATATTCAGGATATCTGATATATGATTCCTCTGTGGGTCTCAACCCACAGGTTGAGAACCACTGTCTAGGATTACCATTATAACAATGTGTATGTCAATAATGAGGAACCTGTTTCTGCTTACACTCACATTTCTTACATTAGTTATCACAATTTGCCTATACTTTGCCACTAAAAATTAAAACAATGCAAGATATTCATTTATGTAAGTTTATTAAAGTCAAGAAAATCTACTTGTCTACTCTAATTATTACGTTGCTGCCAAACTACCCAAAAATCTTTTTTACATGCATTCAGGTTGTTGTATATCACTCACACTTCAAGATTCTAAAGTACTTGATGCTCATTGGTGCTTTTTTGAATAAAATTAAGAATAAAGATATAATAAACTCATTAACATACATTCAAACTGCATATTCCTTATCTATCTGGCAAGTTTGGAAGAGATCTCCAGTAACAACAACAAAAACTCAAAATGACCGCTCCATTGAAGATTTCACATACATAGTTTGTTGGTTTGAATGACTGCCATAGTCTTATTTGTTTGAATGTTTGGTTTCCAGTTAGTAGAACTATTTGGGAAGGATTAGGAGGTGTGACTTTGTTGTGGTAGGTATGGTCTTCTTGGAGAAGGTAGTCCACTGTGAGTAGTTCAATGTTTCAAAGTCTATAGTAGTCTCTCTCTCTCTCTCTCTCTCTCTCTCTCTCTCTCTTTTCTGCCTGCAATTTTTGATCAGATGAGAACTCTCAGTTACTTCTCCATCCCCATGCCTGCCTGTTTGCTACCATGTTTCCTGCCATGGTGGTCATGGACTACCCTGCCTTAAACTTTAAACAAGACCTCAACTAAACACTTCTTTTTGATGTCTCATTCCTTGAGATGTCTCATTTCTTTATATATTTTGGATATATGTCCTCTTTTAGGTGTGGGATTGGTGAAAGTATTTCCTATTCTTTAGGGTGCCATTTTGTCCTGTTGATATCATCCTTTGCCCTACAGAAGCTTTTCTGTTGTGTAATATTTTTTTAATTAGGCAAAGATGTGTTACATTTGTTTATGCTGCATTTGTTTAACTAGGTAAAAATGTGTTCCATATTCACGGATTAAATTAAATTGACCTGGGCTCAGAGAGGCAGGGCTGGCATGTAGTTGAGAGTAAGTATGAGGGAGGAGCTTAGCAGGCTTTGTTTTGTTTTAGGTGGGTCAGTCTGGAAGGAGAGTGGCTTCTTGGGATGCCAGCTAAAAGAGAAATTTAGCCAATTGCTACTCTAATTCTGCAAGTTTGTAGGTTTTCACCCTAAACTTTAAATCTTGAGTTTTATTAGAATTTTTAATAAAGAGTTAGCTAAAGCTACCTTTAGCAGCAGCAACAGAGCATTGTCTGGAGAAAAGAATTCCCACCAGACTAGGGTCTTAATAACCAAGGAGCTAGTAGTTTAAAGCTCAGCCACAGAGACAAATATAAAACAGCATTTTGGTGTTCCAATGTGGGGCCTCTATTTCCAGATAGGGGGTGAGAAGCCTGGAAAAAAAAAGAAAGAAAAGAAAAGAAAAAATCTGACAGGGTTTCTAGTATCCCAGTGCTGGTAATGTACAGAGGTGCAACTCAGCCACGCAGCAAGCCCTTGAGTGGCCAACAAGTTAAATAGAAACTGCAAACTAAGTAAAACATCTGCTACCCTGCTACTGTGTGGTACGCAGGCATCCCAGAACTGGGGCAAGTGAAAGCACTTCCTGGTTTAAGAAAAGTAGCTCTTGGCCAGGCCCAGGGGCATAGAATTTATGTCTCAGGGATGTAGGTGAGGGAGGGCCAGCTGCCAAAGCCACCTGAAGAGGTCTTGACTATCACCACTTAGCAATTTAAAGTTTGGCTCATATATCAGAGAACACAGCAAGTGTACAACTGCAGACACTTAGTAAAGATGGTGCCACGGAAGGAAAAAAGCCTCCAGACAGGTTACATTATGTTCAACAGTGTGCAAAACTTAAGAAAGAAAATAAAATAGGTAAAGACAGTCATTAAGGATAGTTTAAAATAATAAAGTATTTAAAGAAAGAATAAAATATTACAAAAAGGGTAAGCCACATAAAGATGGGAAATATACAGGGAGACTGGATCCTGTATTGTGCCTTGTTGATATTGAATTTTTAAAATGCTGATGAGTGAATTACAACTGCTGAGAAGCATAGGATTGTAACAGGAAATGATAATTTAAATCAACACATATATTTTAATATCATGTTAAGCTCAGAATGAAAACCAGGATATACGTTATATACATAACCTGGGAAATGTATTTTGCCTTTCTTTAATAGGAGAAGAAAAGCTATAAGTACCATGAAGATTGGTAAAGATTAGATTCAAACAGAAGAGCATTCTTGATGAGGAGAGGTGATAATTCATCAAAGTATTCTTGGACATTCAATCTAAACTAACATAGAAGACTAATAAATACATTTTATTTTATCAGGTATGAAAATAATAAGTAGTAACAATTTTTATTAGTAAAAGATAATGCTTTTTCTGTTGCCACAAAATATTTTGTCTTAACAAAGGCATAATCTGACAGAAATGTAGCTCCCCAAAGTTAGGGTTGGGGTAAAGTTTTGTTTCTGTCATTCCAGGAGAATAAAATCATCCAATTAAAGAATATTAAGGCCACTGGACAAACAAGACACCTGAAGAACAAGATGAATCATTCTAAGAAAGCTTTCCCAAGCAAAGGATTAAAAATAGTCAAATTTATAAAAGGATAAAATTTCATAAGTCTTCCCTAAATGTTCTTTCTGTTGCTGTTTAGAAATCTAAAAGGCAAAAGACAAATGTTTTTTTTGTTGTTGTTGTTCTTGTTGTCCCAATTCAATTAAAAATCAAAGCCAACTAGACTGTAGCTCTCTCTCTCTCTCTCTAAACCTAAGGATATTGGTTAAAGAGAAATCCAAAATCTCTGTTTCATGTCAGAAGAGCTATCTGGTATGAGACAGAAGAAAACCAAAATTAGGGGCTGTTTTATTGTCATGTATGTCTGAGATATATATTCCTGTTGTGATATATACATGTACCATAACAGGAAGTTGAAATCTACTTGTGTGTATGTTTGTATATATAGTTAATATATATAATAATCTTATAATTTTAAAGCATATATATATATATAAACTTCTTGTTATGGTATTAGTGGACATATTATTTCTAGAAATAAGCTTCATCTATCTTTGTGTATGTGTTTTATTCTTGTGTTTGAAACAGGTAACTAGGAATTAAGTTTGTGAACCCTAGATATACTTAATAGATTGTGGTCATTTAACTTTTCTGAAATCTACTGCATATGACATTTACAATGTTTAAATTTTCTACAGTGAACTGTAACCATTCTTAACAATGATCTTTGATGTCTCTAAAAAGATGATGGTTCCTACATTGATGATTCTGCCTGTATAGACAGAGTTTCTCTATGTCTCAGCAACTTTTCCAAATAACCATTCAGAGACTTATTAAGTATAAGTGCTCATCTGACAGCTCAGGCTGGTTGCTAGATAAGTCTCACATTTTTAATTGACCCATATTTCTTATCTATCTTTGCCAAATGGCTGTACCTTTTTTCAACATGGCATTTTCATCTTGTTTCTCTCTGCATCTCTGATGACTCTTGAGTCTCTGCCTTTCCAGTGTCCTCAGTCTCGCTATCCCACCTATACCTCCTACCTAGCTATCAGCCAGTCTGCTCTTTCAATAAACCAATCAGAAAGTACCTTAGTAAAGACATATCTTCACAGTGCACAAAAAAGTTTATTCCATA
The DNA here is from genome assembly GCA_001685095.1 of Ellobius talpinus. Classification (NCBI taxonomy): domain Eukaryota; kingdom Metazoa; phylum Chordata; class Mammalia; order Rodentia; family Cricetidae; genus Ellobius; species Ellobius talpinus. The sequence continues at coordinate 3,896 of LOJH01028377.1, forward strand.
ACATTTCCCCTTTGTCTAATTAAAAAAGGTTTCAACTTTAGCATAATAAGCCTATATATAACAAAAAAGTTATCAAGTAAGGTCTACATTTATAGTATCCAGTCCTTTTTTATTTGACAAAATTAGAGAAAATACTCTATCATTTATCTTTGTGAGTCTAAAATTTTATATCTAATTTACTTTTTATCATAACTAAGTAAAACTATAGGTTTAATTATTTAATCTTTAACTACCTCAAAGACCCTAGAAGGGTGTAATATCTGGGTGTAATAACAACAGGGAAATTAGGCTGCCTGGGAAGTCAGCCATCATTCTTTCTGTAATATTTGGGCATCCTACTTTAGCCTACAGAATTAGTACATCTGACAGACATTTCAGAGAAGCAGGAAATTTGGAAGGATTGTCTTACCTAGATTGGCAAGGTTTGGCAGTCTAGTCCTTTTATCTTTTCTTTTCTTTTTTTGCATCCTTTTGGTCTAGTTTGGACAGTGTACAGTCAGCAATTGAGGCAAAGGCAGTCTCTTTACCCAAATGACTAGTTTTGGGGATAAATAAAAGAAACTTCATACAGAGTTTCTTTGATGACCATTATCCTCCTTTGAATTAAATCTTTGCTGTCAGGAGTAGATATGTCTTGCTCTTATGAAAAATCTTAGGTTATTGAATGTATTAAATTCCATATTCTGTAAGTCTTTGAAATGTTAAAAGACATCTATCTATTTAAATAAATCTGTGAATAACCATGAAAACATACCTAATATGACTATAAGTTGGACTATTATGGATGACTAATTATTAATACATATTTCTTAATTATATATTACATTTTTAAATGAGCTGCAAAAACACAACACCCTAAAAAAGAGTTGAATCATACATACAGTATAACAAAAATTAACTTAAAATTTGTATAAATAAACCAAAATCTATACAAATTTAAAATATTTTGAGATTAATAGTTGTTTTTTGGATTAAAGTAGATTCAATAATTTACCCTTTTATTTAATCATTTCTATATTATCCCTCTTCATATATATGACAGTTATGTAGCTTGGTCTACTTGTGGGACTCCTAAAAATGGGAGCAGGGTATGGCCTTAATATTTTGCCTCACTCTTAGGAACCTATTCTTCTTACCCTTCCCCTTCCTTAAAACAAGGGAGGTTCATAGTCTTAATACAACTTGATTTGTCCTGTTTTGTTGATACCCATGGGAGGCCTGCCTTTTCTGAAAAGAAAAAGAAGTATTTATTGAGGGGGAGGGAATGGGGGAATGTGAGGAGCAGGGGAGGGAAATCTATGAACTGAGGTCTGTGTGTAAAATTAATTAATTAATTTAAAAAGTAGAAATAGAAAAAATAACCACATTTTTATATGAACGTTGCCTACGTTATGGTGTCTCTCTACAATAATAGAACAGTAACTAAGACAGTATTTGCTACCAGGTGAGGGCTATGCCTGTGAAAAGCCTGACCATACTGTCTGATGGAAAATTAGAAGACATTGGGATGTTGGGCTAGAAAAGCAGTTGAATATTTTAAGTAAAGCTTAATGGGTTATCCTAGTAGAAGCACTGATGACATTAGTGCTGAGAGTGACATGGACTATGATGGTCCAGCTGAAGATCTTCCAAAGGGGAAGAATATTATTATTAGCTTGAGGCAAAATTGAAAAGTATAGATTAATGTCTTTGACAGAGGAGATTTCAAAATAGCCTAGTACTAACTACATCACATGATTGTAAGTGAGCACTCTTACATAGATCTACAAGGAAAAAAGAATAGAGTGAAAAGAAACACAAAATGTATAGTTTGATGAGAAAAGGGACACTAGAAAATGCAGTGTTGGAAACAAGTATTCTGCTCAAGTAGATGAAAAGTTTAAACAAAAGCGTAGTGCTAAATAGAGTAAAGGGAGTGAAAACTTCAGCTAAAGAACTCACTGAGATAATACTGAAATCAGTGAAAGGAAAAGGCTGAAGTGATTTCCTATGCCTGAAGGAAAGGGGAAAGCTTACACAAATGTAATCCAATCACTGGACCAGGTTCCAACCTCAACAAGAAGAATTTGACTGTTTCAGTCATGTGGCTCTAGATTTAGAGTTAAGAAGTTAAGAAAAAATGTTGTGGAAAACTCCACGCTTAAAAAAAGCCATGTGGCCAAGCATGTGTTAGAAGTGTCCCTGCATGGAGACCTAGAGGGATCATTGATTGAAGACATGAAGGTGAAACCTGGATTACATTGGAGACCCCAAGATACTGGAGATGCCAAAGCCAAGAGACAATAGCTAAGAGACTTCCTAAGGGGATAGACACAGCTGGAAAGAGAGATGTGTGTTGCTGGTAAAAAGCTAGAAGTGAAGAGATATCTAAGCCCTTTAAAATCAAACATGGAGTTGCAGAATTTAAAGTTTGCCTTCTGGTCCTCTGAGTTTTGGTCTTGCTTTGGGTTTAGTGTTTTGAATGGTAATGTATAATTGGTACTATTGTATGTTGGAAGTATGTAATTTACTTTCTTATTTTACAGAAGTTTACGGTTCTAGGATTGCCTCAAATCTCAAGAGACACTTGGGGCTTTGGAATTTTAAGCAGTCTTGAGACTTATAATGACTTCAATTTGAACTTCAAATTTAACTTCAATTTGAAGTTAAACTAAATGAATTTTACATTATGATATGGTTACAAGCTTATTGTGACAAGAAGTGGAAGGTTGAGGTTTAAATAAAAGTGTTTTCATAGCCTCATATATTTGAATACTTTGTCTCCAGATAACTGAATAATTTGGGGATGATTAGGAAGAACCATGTTGGTATAGATATGGCATTGCTAAGGAAGGTGTAGCACTGGGAGTGGTTTTGAGATTTCAAAAGCATACACCAGGCCCAGTCTCTCTTCTAAGTATTTCAGGATATGAAGGGTTTTGCACTTTCTCATTGTTGTTACTTTTCTCCATAAATCCACATAATAAACAAATTCAAAACAAGATATGGCAGAATGATGACACAGATGTTAGAGTCCTTTCTTGCAACAGCTTATTTAACCTAAGCCACCTCTAGTGTTAAAACTGAAAATGTGGCTTTGAGAAAACATGCTGAATGTGACAGCAAAATTACTTTGTGATGTTTATACATTTTTCATAGTGTTGTTCCCAGTAGAATAAATGTCTCTGTTTCTTACAGCACTAGTATGAAGAATCTGCCTTTAAAAGGTTCAGAATCTGCTGACGCTGCTGCTTGAGTTTCTTGTTGGATAAGAGACAATGTTAAGTCTAAATGCACCAAGGTGAAAACTTTGAGACACCCCGAGGCTTCAAGAAAGTAAATTGCATGACCCTACATGTTCACATTTGTGGAGTAAAGAAAAGAAAGTTGAAATCAAAATGTGGTAAATGACTAGAAATGGAATGAAACAGTCAGAAGAACTCTCAAACACTGAAACAATTATGCCTTATCCAATTCAGACAATATACCACTGAGTTTAATAAATCCATACTTATTTTCTATATTTTGTGCAAGGTCATAGATGATGCTGACACTAGTTTCCTAAAAACCTACTCTACCAGCCTACTTTTATTCTGACCACTAAAGAATGGGTTTGGTATTCTCAGCTACATATTAAAATGAAAAAGAATCAGTGTCATTTGCTAAGTATATAAATGAAAAAGATGTTCATGCATACACAGAGATATTTATCACTTTCACATCTAACTGAAAGGGGAAAAGTTTCTTTCTTACACATTTCTAAGAATTAAGAATAAATATCCAGTAGTCTCAGAATCATCTCACATTAAATTATCCAAACACTTTTTTATAAATCACATGATAATAAAACATTTAAACTCAATATTTATAAAATGGCTATATACAGCAACTTAACTAATGCCCAGGATATTTTGGAAAAAAAATTGAGTGAAAACTAATTAAATTGTAAAGCAGAATTTTTGTTTAACTGTATATAAATATAAATAGAACTTTATATAAATATAGTTATATAAATTATAAGTTATATAAATAGAACATTAAAAGCAGGTAATACTTTATGAGTAAAACAATATTGTTAATTTATGAAGGTCTTCCTTCCAGTCTGAGATAGTATTCTCAGAACTAGTTTCTTTTTTGTTTTTCTATTTTTATGGCAATTTTAAGAAATATATGCCCCTCTAAGCATTCTCTTTTTCTTTCTTAAGAAGATTAATAATTTTGTTAGGTCTTCACATAGCTTTTCTGTCTCTATAATTCTCCTTTTTCCCCTATTTTGTTGTTGTCCTACATTTCCTGGGACAAATGATAAATGTACTTTGTCCTATTCTATCCATTTGATACAAGACTGTAAGTATTAACATTCAGCAATCTGCTACTGATAGGTGATCGAGTTCATGCTGCTCTTAATTAGGAAACTTAATCAGGAATCATTAAAATCACGGAGTATGAACACAAAATTGTTTGTTGCTTCTATTTTCTACTTTCTATTCTTATTTCTTAGTTATTGATGAATTTGAATGCAATCTGCCTTTCCATAATGTTCTGATGATTTATTCTTTTTAAAGGGCAAAGAAAATACATTTTCTGTTTTGCGTTAGTGTCCACCAGAAACTCAAGACTCAGAATCATGGATTTGAAAATAAAGAATACATAATTATTATTTACTTAACCATATTTACGTAACTATTATTATAAACTTAGCCTGTTTAATTTATCCTTTGATTTTTTTCATACATTGTTTATTATATTCTTTTCCTTTTCTCAAATTTTCCCAAAGTCCATTTCCCTACCCACACAACTTCATGTTCTTTCTTTCTCTTAACAAAATACATAAATAGATTAAAGTCCAATTTGTGTTGACCAGCTACTCCTGAGGATGAGTTCTACCCTGGAATGTGGCTGGTAATTCAGTATTACTCCAAAGGTAAGGGACACCAAATAACAACAACAAAAAAAACTACCAAAAACTGATTTTCATCTTTCTGTAGCTATCAATTGTGAATAGCTTCTTAGCTAGGAGTGGAACTTCATTCCAACTTTCCCTCCTCCTTATTTAAATTTTACCAAGCTTGAGCTTGCTCAGGTTTTGTGCTTGCCATTATAGTCCTGTTAGTCCATATGAGCATCTGCCTTGCTGTATTTAGAAAATAAAATCACTCTTTCCTTGATGTTGTTCACCACATATGGCTCTGACAATCTTGCTAACTCCTCTTCCACATAGATTTATGAGTCTTGAGAAGAAGGGTGCAATAAAGTCATCTGCCCCAAAGTCATTCACTTTCTGCATGTTGTAAAGTTGTGAGTAATTATGTGACATTCCATGCAATGCAAGCAGAAGCTTTTCTGAGGAAGACTGGGCATTGTTCCCATCCATGAATATAATATCTCTCCAGGAGTATTTTTATTGTTATGTCTTTTTAGCAAAATAACAGTAATGTATTTTTCAGCCTGGGCCCATACTTGTCTATTCTTATGTTCTTGGCATTATTAACAGTGTCAAATTTGTGTTCCTGCATGGAGTGAACCTTAAATCTAATATAAAAGTGGTTGGTTCCTCCTTCAACTTTCATGCTATACTGAATCAGTATGTCTTGCAAGCAGATTATTATTAAGAAAGAAATAAGAAATTAACCCCTGCATATATGGCTGTGAGGGTTAATATTCTCAACTTTATGGGATGTAAAATCACTATGGATACAAAATTTGGACATCTCTGTGAGGCCTTTTAGCTTATATGTGAATACCCACTGAAATGTCAGCAACACCATTCTATTGCAGAAAGATTTCCACACTAGCCCAGAATTGAATATAATAAAGGTTTATTTCTTAGGGGATAAACCCACAGAAATAATAGTGATCCACAGTCCTCTGGATGCTGAGAAGTGGAACTAAATCCAACAGCCAAGGGTCCCAATACTTTTACGACTGCATTTATAGTACATGAGACCATGTGTAGGGGGAAGGCCCATTTGTTTGTCCCAGCCACCCAGAACTGAAATAACCACAAAGAAATTGTATTAATTAAATGACTGCTTAGCCCATTAGCTCTAGCTTCTTATTGGCTAACTCTCACATCTTAATTTAACCCATTTCTATTAATCTGTATATCACAATGAGGTCATGGCCTACCAGCAAAGTTCCAGCATATCTATCTCTGGTGGCAGATCCATGTTGTCTCTCTGACTCTGCCTCCTTTCTCCCAACATGCCATTTAGTTTTCCCTGCCTAGCTCTGTTCCCCTACATCTCTGCTATAGGCCCAAAGTAGTTCATTTATTAACCAATGAAAACAACACAGACAGAAGGACCTCCTACACCAACCATGTCCAAAGTAGGCCAGTATCTTAAAGCTATTAGCTTAGAGAGTTCCCACAGCATGTTCCCCTTTTGATTAGGTAAGAGAGTTCTAGGTCTAATACAAAACCAACATACAATAAGAACAAATATCAAATATAAAAATTAGAATTACAACCAACATGAACAACATCAAGCACGAAACAAATGCTAAATGTTTCAATAGTTATTGTGTCCTAAAGAGTCTAAGTCTTATATTATAATTGGCTTGATTAAGTCATGAGAGGAAAGTAACTATGGCTATCTAGGCTTCAACCCCATCAAAGACCTGAGAAGGAAAATAATATTACTTCAGTAAAAAGGAAGTGCAATCAAGTAACTTCCATAAGTTGCAAGAAACGATAGAGACAACTGACTACTTGGGCAATCACCCAAAATCTCATTTGCAATGTTAGGACAACCAACTTTGGCTGAGACCTAGAGTAACTGAGAGATCATTTTCAGAGGCAGAAAAAAAATAAAAACTGTTATACCATGTCTTGGCAAGGTTTGACAGTAATTTTGCTTGTATCTTTTTTGTCTAGCATGGACAGTATGCATTTTATGAGTGGTCAAGGCAGAGGTAGTTCCTTGCCCAAAGACCAGTTTTGCTAAGAAGAAAACAAGTTCCAAGTGGAGTGCCTTTGGTGCCCAACATTCTCTCAGGAATAGATCGATGCTGCCAGGTGCAAATGTGTGTAACATCAACAGAATGCCAAGTTATTTAAATACCATATTTTATAGTTCTTTGAATGACTAAAGATTATCTATGCAGAATACAATCTCTATTCATCTAAAGAACCTCATGAGTCTAAGTATGACAAACATGGATGACTATTGACCTATAATTCTTAATACCTATATAGCTTATAGACTAAGATTTCATATTAGAATATTAAACAATCTTTAAACAAATATGCATCATGAGATGTACATAAGAATTGATGACAAATGGAGGAATGCTATGTATGTCAGATTGACAAGTGGTGAAATTATGATGGTTAATAATTTTAACATTATGGAATATAGAATACAGTCAAGTCAAACCTATGGGAATCCTGTGAGAGACCACCTAGATACTTAGATTGTGTAAACCTTTTGACATGCTTGTCATGGATTATCTGACATACAACTGTACACTGTAGAGTGTGAATCTATACTTATATATGCATATCATGAACACAAGTACATGTACATACCTAAGAGAGACACACATTCACATACACACACCTCAAAGATATTTGAATTATCTTAAAAAATGAAAAGTAATCTGAGCACTAGCATACATTGCTTGTATTGAGTCTGATAAAATAAAGAGGGAGATTTTAGAATCTACTTTTAACAAAGCAACTACTAGTTTTAAATATTTTGCATTGGATGGGCTTTTATACATTGTATACAGATTTTGTATGCTGATACAGATTTGAGATTAATTTTGCTAAAACAGACTGTACACACATTTCTAATCTTGTTCAAGGTATTGTACCTATACAGTTCATTTAACAATGTAATGCAATTTTCTATTCCTTGAAAACTATTATTACCAGCTGTTTAGGATAATAAGAAAATGTATGTTAGTAATTAGTCAGCTAATATAATTGAACTTGTAGTCACATTAGGTATGTTTCCAAGGTCAAGCAGAGATATTATTTAAATAGACAGGATATCTTTGAATATTCCAGAGATTTACAGAATATGGAATTTAAGATATTTTAATAACATAGGTTCATTTTTCTTTTTTATGACAATGAGACATGCACAATCCTGGCAGCACCAATCTACTTCAGAGAAGATGATGGATATTGAACAAACTCCACATGGAGTTTGCCTCCTTTGTGACAATTGCAAGCCAATGGGAAAGAAAGTGCCCTTGCCTTGACTCCTGACAGTATGTTGTCCTAATGGAACAAGCAGGACACAAAAGAGAGTGACCACCCATTCTTATCCAGACAAGGCAGGACAGTGCTTCCAAAACCCTGAATCATAGAAAAGTCTGTCTGGTATGCTAGGCCTGTAGGCCAAACATGGATGTGCCAACATTGTAGAGGAACTTAGGGTGACTGTCCAGACTTCCAGCTCTTTCTGTCATTTCTCACAGTTTAAGAAATCACTTGCTTGCAGTTCCTGCTTACGCAGTTAATATTATTTCCTTCTTGGGTCTCTGAGAGAGTTGAAGACTAGATAGTTATAGTTTTTTGTTTACCAGACACAGAAAGAAGTTTATGATAGAAAGTAAATTAGGTACAAGGCTTTGGACTCACAAGATAGATGTAGAGTATTTTCTCTGAATTTCTCAAATGCAAATGGACTAGACATTATGATATATTTATTACCTTTGTATGTTGCACATAGTTATTGTACTTATATAGTTTTCCTAATATTATTTATAGCCTTCTTTTTTACTTTAGATAAAAGGGGAAATACAGTGGCATTTTATTTATGTTTAATATGTAGAGTTTGTCTGAAGATCAGAACATAAAACTAAGTCACTAGAGGCCAAGCAGTGGTGTCATACACCTTTAATCCCAGGATTTGGGAGACAGAGACAGATGGATCTCTGTGAATTCAAGGCCACCCTAGACTACACAAGATTAATGCAAAACAGGTCCAGGTGGTGGTGGCTCACACATTTAATGTCTGTACTAGGGAGTCACATGTATTTAACCCCAGCACTAGAGGGGAATATAGAATGGGAGGAACCAGAGGCTGAGGGCTCAGTCTGCAGTTGTCAAGTCTTAGTAGAGGTAAGACTTTTCTAGAGGTTGGCTTTTTGCTTTTCTGATTTTTCAGCTTGAACTGAAATATCTGTCTCTGGATTTTTATTATTTGTGCTATGTGTGTCTTTCTTCATTTGGCCAGCTCCCAAATAATGACATGGAGACTTATTAATTATAAAAGCTTGGCCTTTGCTTAGGATTATCCCATCAGCACATATAACTTAAATTAGCCCATTTCTATACATTTATGTTCTGTCACATATCACCCATTTTCTGTGTTTCCTGGCATCTCTTGCACACCTAAACTCACCACTTACTTCCTAAGTTTTGCCTATCACTCTTGCATTGCTATTGCTGTTTAGCTTTTGATTGCACTAATCATAGCAATACATTTTTTACAGTGCACAAATTACCCACATTTTCTACTTTTTGTCTAAGTAATTGGGAAATGTTTTAATTCTAACTTAGTAAAACCATATACAAAAAGGAAGAATTATCAGGTAAGAATTATATTCACAATATCCAGTCCATTAGTACTGGCAAATTCAAAAATACTCCTATCTTCATAGTTCAAAGTTCTCTAGGTGATATACTTTCTATCCTAACCTGTACTGCCAACCCAAAACATCCAATTAATGACATCATCATCACTTGCAGAATGTGGCTGAAAGATACCAGTTTGTACAAAATTGTGTAAAGAGCATTATTTGTCTTGAATAAGATGAATGGTGATTTTGTACCTTTCTTTGATTCATTTAGATTTCAATGCAACTATAAACAACTACAATATTATACACCATATGTAATGTGAATGCTTAGTCTAGATAGGTAAATTCATTTCTCCTTGGTACATCTAGTGGCAGTTACCATTAATATTTTTAGTATGGTTGCCTATCTGTGTCACTTGCCCAGGAGACTAAAGTGATGCTTCTCAACTTCATCAGGGTTCACATTATAATATTTTAACATCCTGGAGAAAATTATGTCATGTACATCTTTCATTATGCAGAAATATGCCAACATTGTCTATTACCTATCTGATAATATTAGATCCTTTTCTAGAGTTGCAACATTGATGTCTGCAGACATTGCCATAAGCACTGTTAGGAACAAATATTCTCCCTACCTGGGATCCACTGCTGTAATTTATTTTCTTGAGACACAAAATGTCTTATCCCAAAGATAAGAAAAGAACTACCAAATACCATCTTGAGGGTATAACACATCCATTGAAAATCTGATCAATCTTACAGACACAGTGGCTGGGTTAGGCCTGAACAAGCTAGGGTCTGTCTACAACTGATTATAAATTCCTTGCTGAACTTTTGATAACTGATAGATTCTGGGTGAAGAGATAGCCATTGACTACAGTGTTGGACTCATTGGGCTCCAGTGGTATTTCCAAATGTGAGGTCAAATAGATAGTCTTACTTAAATCCAAAGAATATGAAACAAAGCAGAAGGCACAGGTGTGAGCAGAGAACTTGTAGAGAAGAAAAAGGATGTCAGATTGGAGGGAGATAAGAGAAAGCAAAGAGTGAAATCAATCTTAATGTATTATATACTTGTATGAGATTGTCAACGAAGAAATGTAATCAATAAAAAAATTATTTAAAAATACATGTTGAACTGGTCTGAATATGTGCATGCATGAGCACTGACATCTACTTTAGTGATCCACTGATGTTCTTCTCTGTTTGGCACTCTTAGCAAGTTCCTGTTAATTCATAGATCTCAGTGTTCAATAATGAAAGTTTAAACTTAGTAATTTAAAGAGATGTTAAAATTACAAGCATACACAGTAATATTTAATTGACACTGAAAGTCAAAGATGAAATATTTAAATAGAAAAACTAAAATAGGATAAAAACTCCTCTAGAAATCATGAAACACTGTTCTATAATATGGAGAAAACAGTCACAGAATAATTTTATGCACATTCCATATCTAAGATCAGATTCTGGGGAAGGCAGAATAGAAGACAGCTCCTGTTCCCACTGTTAGAAGTCCCACAAGCTACACAACTGTAGCTTATATGCAGAGTGCCTAACTCAGTCCCATGCAGTCTCTTTGTGGGTTTGGTCTTTGTGAGCCCCAATGAGCCCACATTAGTTGATTCTATGAGTTGTTATTGTGGTGACCACTCTGGCTCCTACAATTCTAACTCCCCCTCTTCTGCAGGATTCCCAGAACTCCACTTAATATTTGGCCTTGGGTCGCTGTATCTGTTTCCATTAATTGCTGGATGAAGTCTCTCTGTTGACAAAATTAAATTATATACCAGTCTGGTCACAGAAGATCATCTAGGCCAATTCAGGTCATGTATCCAGTATTTCTAGGAGTCTTAACTAGGATTACCCATGTAGATTCTGGGGAGATTCCCTTGTAGATTCAGGTGCTAACCTGACCCCGAAATGCACTGTCTTTTCAGTACTTTCTTTCAGTACTCTCCACCTCTGCTGGAGGACTTGATTGCTCATGATCCCATCCCCACCCACCCTCAACCCACTCATAAAATCTCTTCTATTTTCCCTATCTAGAGAGATCTGGGGTAACCCATGAACCCTCCTCATTACCTAGATCTGTGGGTTTGTGGACTGTGACATAGTTATCCTTTGTTTTACAACTAATATCAACTATGTTCAATACAGATTTATTTGTAGTGTCCAAAACTTGGAAACAACCTAAATGATCCTCAACTGAGGAATGGATAAAGAAAATGTACATTTACACCATGTGGTATTACTCAGCTGTTAAAAACAAGGAAATTTGACTTCACTCATCTGGAAGTGGACTTCACTCATCTGGAGTTGAGGCAATCCAGACTGGGAAAGACAAACATGGTATACACTCATTTCCAGGTGGTATATTTCTTTAAACCCAACACTGGGAGATAGAGACAGGCAGATCTCTGAAAGTCTGAGGCTAGCCTGGTCTGTAGAGCTAGTTCTAGGATAGTCTGGGCTACACAAAGACACACTTTCTCAAAAAAACACAAAAAAGCAAACAAAACAAAAGAACACAAAAACTAACAAATTTTAAAGAAAATCATTTAACTTACAAGACAGCAATCTCTAATAAGCAAATCACTTCAATTTACTGAATAAATAAGGATCTATGTGGAAAAGTGAACATTCTAAAATGACCATTTCTACTAAGCCATCTCCAAATTAAACATGTATAGCTGATTTGGGCCTTTACAACTAATGTATATAGAGAAAATTTGTTTCATTTTTAATAATTTTATTTAAAGGAATAATACTTTTGTTGTAATTATTCAAGTTTTATTTACATGGCATACTAAACAATCCTTTAAAATTAATGTAGAAAATTATTTTAAGATATAAAGAGAATAACTCTTTTATAATATTATACATATTAAATATATGTGTGAATATTAACAGTTTAATATATTTAACATTTAATTGTATTCATTATATATCAACAAAGACAGTAAAAATCATACAAAATAAACTAGAGAAAAATCTTTTAACAACTTCTTCAAATAAATATATTGATCTACTAACTTTAGACATTAAAGTGATTTTATGGTTTATAGTTGTAAAAAGATGTATATATATATATCTGAATGCCATAGTGCAAGTATGATTAGAGGACAAATTTTTAGAACTAGCTTTACAGATTCTCTTCTTCCATATTTACATGGTTTCCAGAAATGGAATTCAGGTCATTAATTTTCCAAGGTTAATGACTTTCCTAGCTGACCCAGCTGCAGGCTAGTCCCATTGCATAGTATTTTAATAAATAATTATTGCTACCTAGGTTATATCATGGACGTTAATGCACATATGCAAAGTATTGAATGTGGCAATACTTAGAAAGTGGAATATGGTTTAAATTTTAGTTATGAAACTTTATCTTAGTCATGAATATGGTGCTAAATAAATGTGTGACATGTTTAGTACTAATAACATGCAAAATTCTGAGTTTTTTACCTTATTAAGATTATTTGCATGCACAAAAACACATAAATACACTCACACACAAAGTTTTAAGTAAACATAAAATAATATGGTTTTTTGTGGTTTTTTCAATTATCCTTAATGTTTCATCCACCTCCCTTCTTTTCCCTCAGTATTGTCTGCCTTCTTCTCTCTTAGATAAAACCTCTTGTGTATCCTATTTATATCCTTCATAGCACCTGTGTTCTACTAACCTTCCTTGTAGAGGTTACATCCTCAACATGGTCGCTTTTTCCTTTCTTGGGTTTCTGCAATTACTCCACATATATACTGACATCTAAAGATCAAGAATTGTCTCCACAAATAAGAGACAAGATTTAGAATTTTTTTCTTGGTCTGGTTACCCTGCTCAGTATATTAATTTCTAGTTCCATCCATTTACCTGCAAATTTCATTTTTCAAAAGAGAATTAAATGGTATATATGAATCATATTTATTTCATTATCCATTCATCAGTTAAAGGACATTTAGATCATTTCCATTTTCTAAGTATTGTAAACAGAGTAGCAGTGAACATAACTGAGCAAATATCTGTGGAATGGGATATGTAATCCTATGAACAGTAGGATATGTACGGCAAATCATACGGTAAATTTGCTTTTACTAGGAGATTTGTAGCATTGTAAATATATTAGAAAATAAGTCACACATCAACTCAAGAACCTAAGGTACTACCTTACAAAAACAGAGAAATCAACATCAGTCTCAATCAAATCAAAATAGACACAAAACTAAAAATAATAGTATTAGCAGTAATGACAATGAAATAAAAAATAATACTTAAAAGAACACATACATGCACTATTAATTTATATCTTGTATTATATTTAGTTTGCTAAAATTGGTTTTC
>LOJH01028379.1:0-11977 GCA_001685095.1 Ellobius talpinus
TGCGGGAGCCGGGTGGGACGAAAGCAGGCCTGCGCTCCCCTATCACTACAGTCACAGGTAGGGAGAGGATGATCAGAGGTAGCAAGCAGCCTGAGAAATGGAAAGGCCCCCAATATATTGGGGGAATTGGAGAATACCCCAGAATTTACAATGTATTACACCTCGCCACTATCTTTAACTTTGGTTCATCAAATCCATTTGTCCTCTGTCTCTCTAGTCCCCACACCTCAACAAGAGAAAACCACAATAGCACTCCAGTTGACTAAGGGAATCTGTGGATTGATAAAACCTATGAGTTGCAAACTGTGTGTACAGGCACACATGCATATTTCGACATGGCTACTTAATAGATTCTGCTTAGCTCCTCTGAGAGCACACAATTCCCACTGGTGAGGTAGCACAGCTTTTTAAAATCCATTCTCTCCCTTGATACTTAAAGTCCAACCCTCCAAGGTGCTATAGTTCCATTCGGAAAGGCGGGCCTTGCACGTTCAGCTACACATTTTGCGGCTTCTGGATGTTAAATGTTTAACTATCTTTAAAATGTAGCCAACACTTAAGATTCCAGCAGACCTTTACAAAGAATGCAAGGTACTGTTAAAACTTGCTGACCAAAATGAAAATCAACCTGAGATTGACAAACGCACTTTCTCTTTCATATTCTCTATTGCTTCTCTAGTAAAGGGGTCTTCATTAAGGGTCTATTGATGGCCACAGGCTTCCAAGAGATGACTGTAATTATATTCAAAGGCCATATCCATTTCTCCTGAGAAGGGGGGTCATAATTGTTTTGTCATTCTTTGTGATTCTAAAATGCTTAAAACCTATAGCCCAGGTGTCAGTATTTAGGTGGGGGAATTATACTCTGAGAAAAGAGATCTTTGCTTTTGAAGCCTAAGGACTAAATCTTAGTACACTGTCAGAATACAAGCAAGTGCACTGACTTTCAGAAGCACAGCAGCTTAAACGCTGGGCGCGTGCAGTGCTAGGCTCAGATCGGCATGAGGTCAGACTTACCTTCTTTTGGCAGGATGGCAGCTACAGGCGAGTGGTCGATCAGGGTATAATGGTCTTTATCCAGATAGCGGTCCAGTTCTATCACCCTCTGCTTAGAGCACTGGGTCATTCCATGATCGCTCGTGACGATTAGGTTCACATTATTCCATAACTTGGCCTTTTTCAGCATTTTTATCAGATACCCTAACTTGTAGTCGACGTCTGAAATGACGGGCCCCATGAGAGGACTGTCAGGTCCCACATCGTGGCCTGTGTCATCAGGCTCTTCCCAGTAGAGAAAACCGAGGTTGATGGGGTCTTTGGCTGTAAACCATTCAATGATTTTGGCAACTCTGTCTTCAAAGGAAACAGACTCATTGTAAGGTAGGTAGTGGGTAGGGAAAGTCTCATGGATCCTTATGTCTGTTCCTGGCCACATGGCTGCACCACTAGCGTGCCCTGCCTTTTGGTTGGTAATCCATATGGGTGTGGCTTCTCCCCAAAACTCAGAATTATAAATGTCCATGTGCTCCAAAGAGAAAGATTTGTTCAGAACAGGATCAAACATGTTATTTGCAACAATCCCATGATTCTCTGCAAAGAGACCAGTGACCATAGTGTAATGGTTAGGGTAGGTCTTCGTGATAAAGATGTTAGTGACTTGCTTCACATGAACACCGTATTTCATGATATAATGAAAATGAGGTGTCGGAACTTTATATAAGTAATCCCAGCGGAATCCATCAAAGGAAACCACTAGAACCTTCTGCTGTTCTGACTGGAGAGAAAACGTAGTTGAACGAGTTAGGGCAGCAAGTGTGCAAGACAGCACGAAAAACTTTGGAATCATTTTCAAAGTCCTTGATCAGCTCAGCACAAGGCAATCTGTAGAATAAACAGAGAAGTTAATGGTAACAACTGGGACTTGTACATTTTCTTCCAAACTGAGTCACAGCCTGGAAAAATTGTGGTGCAGAACTCCTCTTGACAACAGGACACCAGGGCCAAAAAGTTTAAGTGCCATTAAAAAAAAACCCAAAAACAACTTTTTACTTTCCACTAAACCATCAAAATATATTCCTTAAAGAAATCATTTAAATGGGCTCCACAACGACATTTAAAAAGATGTTTGGCATATATGAGTTTTCAGAGACACTTTCAGAATGATCTAGAATGCTTTCAAATTTTTATTACCTTTTTATTTGGTTGTGTGTGCGTGCACGCGCGTGTGTGTGGTATGGTACATTTATACACACGTAGGCCATAATGTGCCTGTGGAAATCAGAGAACAACTTCTGAGAGTTACTTCTCTCCCTCTACTATGTGGGCCCCTGGGAGTGAATTCAGGTTGTCAGGTTTATCTGCAAGCACCTGACCTGTTGAGCCTTCTTACATGCCCAACCCAGAATTCTGTCCAGAAACTTTTATATAGTTAAGGGACTCCTGACTTTATTATAGATAGGACAAATACAGAAACTTAGCAACAGAAAATACTATTAACTTATTCAATAGTGGTACTTACACACACACACACACACACACACACACACACAAAATATCCATTTTCATAGTCAACCCCTATGCTTGAATCTTCTGTCTTAAAAGGTTTCTTTATAAAGAGAAAAGTGACAAAAATGGTTTCTTTTTTGTTTGTTTGGTTTTGTTTTTTCCAGACAGGGTTTCTTGGTGTAGCCCTGGCTGTCCTGGAACTCTCTTTATCAATCAGGCTGGCCTCAAACCCAGAGATCCACCTGCCTCTGCCTCCCAAGTGCGGGGATTAAAGGCGTGCGCCACCACTGCCCAACTAAACATGATTTCTTGAATGAAATAAAATTTGTGGCTTTCAACTATATTTAGAAAATGAAATCTATATTCATTTGTTAACAATCAAACCTTAGGGATCTGTGCACTGCACAAACAGATTCTAAACTAAGTATAAATGGAAGCATACTTCTCAAATTCGATCCAGGTTACAATCAGTCAGCATCGAGAAACCATTTCCCAAGACTCAATTTCTTTGAATCCACATTTGTTTTTCTTTAACATTTGAAGGTTTCTTAAAAGTCAGTGCAAAGAAGAAGCATGGATAAATGGTCCTGTGCGAATCTTAGCAGTTTTCATCAGGCTTGGGCATGGAGGAGCATCTTATACTTTTCCCTCAATGAACCACTAAGAACTCTAACCACGCTTCATGCACATGCAAAGAAATCTCTTATATTCAACTTTAGCATCTTCCTAATTCAAACACAGTGAAGACATTATCGTAACTCAGAAGAGTCCCGGTCTTGCCCTGCTATATTCTAGACTGAGGTGAATGTAGCCTGTGTGGCATGTTGGCTTTGTTTGCATGAGCTGTATGCAAATGATACATAGGAGCTTATGGTAAGATTTGTTTTTTGTTTCGTTTTTTGGTTTTTCAAGACAGGGTTTCTCTGTGTAGTCTTGGCTGTCCTGGAACTCACTTTGTAGACCAACCAGGCTGGCCTTGAACTCCCAAGGATCTGCCTGCCTCTGCCTCCCAAGGGCTGGGTGCACCACCACTGCCAGACTAAGATTTGTTTTGTTTTTAACTGTAGTTTCACCTAAACTTAAAACTCTCTTAAACACTAGTCTCAAGACAATGATTCCAAACATAAATTTAATATTGTATCATGAATGCCACTCATTTTTCTTTTCCAATTCTGGAAGCAACATTATTGACGGCTGCAATGGCAGAGTTAATTGTATGCAGGATACTCCAAGTATCCTGACTAACCTTTGTGACCCATCCCGGTTCCGTCCCCTATTTCTTTCCCCCAGTTTTTTCTCCCATCCCACTAACACGAGGGAAACTTATTATCAACCAAATATAATTTAACGCCAAGAAAGAATCAATTGCACGGAACATCTGATTTTCATATATTTTAGGAAATTCAGTTAATTGCAGTAAATAGAAGAAAACTGTTTTCCTGGGGCAAACTGAGCTGAGAAGACATGAAGTGTTGTCAATAAAAACCAACATAAATACGTCGGTGACATTGCGCAGGTGGGGGTAGGGATGAGAAAAAAAGGACAGGTCTCTTTCTTTTCTATGCTGAAATGGCACAAAGCCCTGAAAACCTTAAGATCTGGATGCAAACCAAACTGGCCTTCCCAGTCCTTCCTTGCCCCAGCTTCCCCCACCGCCACAGCTTGAGCAATCAAGAGCACCAATCAAAGGGCAGAAGGCAGGGAAGAGGAGTGGGCTTATAGAAAGGTGTTCCAGGGGGTGGGATGGGTGCACCGGCTCTACACCATCGGGGTTACTAGGCCTCCCCGCCCCCAGCCCCCGGACTGGTGATAGCCCCAGTGTGGGCCTCGGGAGGGAGGCCACTCATTCCCGGGGACTCACCCGCGCTGTGGTCGGTCGGTTCCGGAGCGTTAGGGGCGGGGAGCTGGCCGGGAGCAAGGGACGCCGGCGGATCCCGGATCCCGTAGGCTCACCTGCACGGAGCCCCAGCGCTGAGCACCTGACCCGTCGCCGCCCACCCCGTTACTGGAACGCCATTGGCTCCCTCAGGCTTGTCGTTCTACCCGGGCAAAATATCCGCCCCTAGGAGTAGCTGTACTGCCTGTCAATCAGTAGAAGCGGGGGCGGGCGCTGCCTGGGTTTGGAGGAGGGGGACCTGGTGGCTAGGCTCCGAGAAAGCCTGTCACTCCGAACTGTTCTATTAGGCCTGTTACCTCACTGATGCTGAGGGACCATAATATGCTATCCTAGTGGTTGATAGTCTGAAACTCATGTTTGTTACAGGCACTTTTGTTCAATCACTTGTCCTGAGTTTTCTTCTCCCTTTATCATAGATTGGTGACGTCATTCCGTAGGTTTTCATTCGAGGAGGGTCACCAGACTATCTAAGAATTGTCATGAGATGATGTTTATTGTTTGAGACAAGATCTCATTTTGCTCAGGCTGGCCTGGAACTCGGTTTGTAGGCCAGAATGGCCTCGGACCTAAGACCTTCTTGCCTGTCCTAAATGCTAGGGTTTACAGGTGTACATCACCATGCCTGGTTTTATGAGGCTCTGGGGATTGAACCCAGGTTTTCCTGGATACCAGTTGAGTACTACGTCAACCGAGCTATATCCCTAGCCCTCATTAATTCTTTTGTTCACGAATAGCTGGTGTCTAATACTTTGTCTTTAAAAGGCTTCGGGAATCTAGTCAGCTCTGTAGTTTAGAGTTTGCAATTCAGACTACCCAAACAATAGCCCCCCCCAAAAGCTCCAGTTAAACCAAGCCAGGCTCGGCTGGATTAATTTACTCTGGGAGGAAAGCAGAACTGTCTGGATGGTTTGCTGGGCTCCAGATGCTCTGTCCACAGTGCCTTGAACCTGTCGTTTCAGGAAGGCACCCATATTTCTGGTTTGTTAGTGATTCAGTTTCATCTTTTTCTTTTATTGTGGCGAACTAACTTTTAAAATGTAATTAATGATAGTTTAAGGCCTGAAGATGTGTAGTCAGGGTCCTGATTTCTCTATTTGAGTCAAATTATACAAGCCATATATGATGGCAATGACGACATGCCACTCTGGGAGACTCCATCTAGCTCCCCATTTTCCCTGTCCTAATGCAGTCTAATTAGATAGGATTCTAAGTCTGTCTGGGATAGGAAGTACTATAGCTCAATTGTCACAACTGAAGTCTCAACATTTAATCAGCTGGTAAGGGAAGGATGCAAGCATTCACAACAGTGACCTTGGTGTCTGTCTGGAGCAAATACCCTCTGTTTCGTGCGCTGGAGCTGTGAAGTTTGTAGCCGTGTTCTGCTGTTCTTATTTTGGTCTTAGCCTTTGGTGTACGAAGGGACAGTGGCTACCTGCTAAGTTGGGCAGCAGCACCCTGAAGGACGTTTGGGCACTCTGCCATAGTGACTTTATAGTTTCAACATGTGGGACATGGGATGGAGACTAGGAGGGAGGTTGTCTGTGTGCAACCTGACCCAAGACTGTGAAGGTGCACAAGTTGTTCCAAAGCCCTAGGCCATGACCTTTGAAATTGTTCAAAGTTGGAAGGAGGCGGTTCAGTCTCATAAGTCCTTATCTCCCCAGCCCAATAAAAGCCAATCCTGTGTTTGCTCAAAACAAAGAACACCCTATGCTCATCACAGAGCAGGTGTGAGAATGGGCCTGTCTTCATGTGGGTCATTGGGTATCACAGGCTCTGCTCAGATGACAAGCTGCCTTGCTCTGCAAACTTTTATGGAAGTCATGATTGCTTCCACAGGCTGTCTTGTAAAATTGCACAGTATGGTTGCTAACCATAGCTCATAACACAGATGACGACTCATAAGGGGCTCAGTGAGCTTAGGCACCACTTCTAGATCGCCATACAATCATGTCTAGTGATCAACTGGTAAGCTTGCAATATGACTTACATTGCTAGCAGGTGGAGTCTTGCTCAAATAGGGAATGATTGTCCATTCTTATCCATGGACTTCCTGCTTCCACATCTGTACTCTGCTAGTTGTCTGTGTTTCTGTCCTGCCGCAATAGTTATTCAGCAAATTATGTCAGAATGCGCTATAAGGGTTCTTTTATTTCAGCCAAGTTAGCAGGATAACAGAGCTAGGAGTATGCATGTGTCTGACTGTAGAGCAACAAAAGGCTCTACTCCCAGATCTTAGGAGGCCTTGAGATCTGAGCACAACTGACTCCATAATGGAAGTTCCATTCAGGCTGTAAAACTCAGTCCATAGACAGCATCACCTGCTGAAACTAAAAGACCTAACCCATCAAACTCCATATAGTTCAGGGAAAGTTTGTAATGTACTAAACCTTGCTTTTTGGCTTCTGGAGTTCTGCTTCTGGCTAACTGTTCTTGTTAACTGAGTATGTCAGCCCAGAACATGGTTTTTCTGCTTAAAAGCTCACCCTGAGAAAGGCTCAATGATACACTGGGATCCTGATGACCCACCCAGTGTAGTTGCCTGCCAGCTCATAAAGACTTTCTATTGACGTACACCCATGTCTGGATGGTCTTCTCTGGTGAGGAGCCCACAACAATTGTCATCTATGGATTCTCTTCAGAGTGGAGAACCCCAGGTTACTGTTTCCCTCTCACACTTTTCTGGCTCAGGCATTTGAATTACAAATGTGAACATAAACAATCAGCTGTCCTGTGATTCAAGACTGCAGGACTCATTGCTCAGTGTTTAACTTTGTGAGCAGGAAAGGAAGCCAAGGGTATTTTAACACTGTCCTCTCCACCAGTGCCTTGCGAACATACTTCTTTGTGTCCTGCACCGTCAAGCATTGTGGACAACCCTTGTGTAAGGCTGTGGGAAAGCAGGTGAAAGAAAACAGGACAGGACTGCAAAGTCTAGGTCTAAGAGCATCCTCTTGAGAGGTCCCTAACTTTAGAGTGGAGCCCCTTCTCTACTAGGCAGCCAGACAAACAGAATAGGATTAATTTCAATCTCTTCACCTGATCCCTCAAATGCTCATTACTAAAGACTAGAGCCACCTAATTGCATTAGCTAGGGATCACCAAAGGAATAGAACCCATGTTACATAAGCTGATTATATTATTATGGGTGTTAGCTCATATAACTATGATTATTATGGATGTTGGCTCATATAACTATGGATTTTAGATCTCCAAGAGTCCCACAGTACACCAGCTACAAGCTAGAGAATCAGAAAGTCAGTGACATAACTCAGTCCAAAGACATAAGAACCAGAGAAGCCAACAGTGTGATTCCCTGCCCGAGCTCTAAGGCCTCAGAACCAGTATAGGGGCTGGGTGCTGACTATTGTTGCATGTTTCAGAGCCCAAAGACTTGAGAATCGGTAGGTCCGATGTCCAATGTTAGAAGAATATGGCTGTCACGGCTCAAAAAGATGGGGTGAGGGGAGGGGTCTAGGATGGAGTATGAGGTGGGAGTTTTATCCTTCAGCCTTTGTGTTCTATTTGGGTCTTTGACAGGTTGGAAGGCACCCCCATCAGTGAGGAGGAGCTTAATCTACTGACCTCTCACCCAGACACCCTCATGGATGCACCCAGAGGGTTTCACCAGCTATTTGAGCATTCCTTAGCTTAGTCAAACGACCCATAAAATTAACCATTATATCGATAATGTCTGTTAGGCTGGAGGTTTGGGGACAAAAAAATTTCCCACCCATGCCCCACCATCACCCCCCACCCCAGCCAGAATCCAGTGCTTGCAGAAGTCAGCAAACAGGACAAAGAGTCTCCTGCCACCAGCCTGTACCTACAAAAACCCATGCAAATCCTGGACAAAGCTGACACTTAGTTCCAGATTCTAAAGTAACCATTAGTTACAGATTCTAAAGTAACCACTAACTCAGGACACACCTACCAGGCCCCCAAATCCAGGCAATACCCCCTCTCCTGGTCTAGCAGTGTGACTTCAAAGATTTACAGTGAGACTGTGAACTTGTCTGGGAGCAGCTAATCCCTAAATGAACCTGCCTTCTACTTCTTAATTCTGCTCAATTGGATTTATTGCAGCATCTGTGGCATCCTCCAGAATCCTGTGCACCCCTGTGCTTCGCCTCTCATGCTATCTCAGTCCCCCTTCCTCCCTCTCCTCTTTATGCTGTGTGTACTATATGAAGAACAACTTTCCCAGAGCCTATGATGAAAGATACTTTATGACATTTAATTTCCTCTACGGGGTCTGAGCAGCATTGACGAGACATCCAGTGATGCGCTTTGTAGCCTGGAGCTGGCTACGGAGATTTTTATGTCTTATAAATGGTATCAGATAAAGCCTCTGACATTACAGATAATGGCTAGGTGACCCTGTTAGAACACTATTTACACTCAAGTGATAATTTACCTCTCTCGATATAAAAACAGACAGAAAAGCCAAATAAGCAGGGTTAACCCCGTTCCAGCATTCTTACCTCTTCTATTCATCTGTCCCTACATTTTCTGAGCAATTCCAAGGTGCTGTACATCATATTTACTGTTTATACCCATCATTCCTTAGTGACACTGGGAAGGAAGCTATGCCCAGAGCAAAGCAGAAATGAAATTTGCATATATATACACATATATACATATACATATACACATACACATACACACACACATATATATATATATATATATATACATATATATATATATATATATATATGGGTGAGTTATCCTCAGGAGGCACTGGCTAGGTAGAATATAATAGGACTGTCATGGGGACTATCTGACAAGAAATAAGAGTCCAGGGAGACTGCATTTGGATTAACTCCAGTGTGGGGAATGTGGATCATTGTCCTTCCTTCTCTTCTACGTTAGCTCCTGGACAGACTTAGAAGGTGTCTACCCTAAAGAAACCTGCTACTGAAATACTCCCTGATAGACACATGGGATTCCCCCACATGACCGGATGTGAGCCACAGATGGCCCTCCATTCTTGTTCCCTGCCCCGACAGCATTCTAAGACCTGGTATGAGACAGGGCAACATGGCACTGGGGGATCTGTTTACACATCCAGCGACACTAGAAGAAAACTGTATCAAACACTTAAGCAATCTTACTGACTTCTTCTGATGGCCTAATAAAGTGGGTTAATATCATTAGCTCTCGTTTTACACGTGAAGAAACAGGCCCAAGGATATTAAACAACTTGTGCATTTCACAAAGCTAGGAAGAAGGTGCCAGAACTTGAACCTGAACCTGAAAAATTTGGTTCTAAATTTTTTTAAAATATTTTTTATGGTTTATTTAACGTGCATTGGTGTGAAGGTGTCAGAGCCCCTGCAACTGGATCTTCAGACAGTTGTGAGCTGCCATGTGGGTGCTGGGAATTGAACCCAGATCCTTTGGAAGAGCAGTCAGTGCTCTTAACCACTGAGCCATCTCTCCAGCCCTGGTTCTAAAGTCTGTATGTTTAAACTGTTGCCCAACTCAAGTACATGCTTATCGTAACGGTGTGTAACAATTCATTCACCTGCATTTCCCAAAAGCCTTTAGAGCATTTCCTTTAAGTCACATACAGCTGATATTTTCCATATATCCCCCCCATGTGTGTACATTTGTAGTGGTTTGAATCACTATAGGCTCACAGGGAGTGGCACTATTGGGAAGTGTCGCCTTGTTGGAGGAAGTATATCACAGGAGGCGTGCTTTGGGGTTTTAGAAACCCAAGTCAGGCCCTTTGGCTCTCTCTTCCTGTTGTCTTCTGCTATAGATGAAGAACTTCCAGCTTCCTCTCCAGCTCCATGTCTGCCTGCATACCACCATGCTTCCCACCATGGTAATGAACAAAACCTCTGAACTGTAAGCCAGCCCCAATTCAATGTTTTCCTTTATGAGAGTTGCCCTGGTCATGGTGTCTCTTCACAGCAATAAAAACCTAATGAAGACAACATGTTTATGTGAGGGGTGCACACAGTGATGGATCTCATGGGTCCTTCCTCAGAAATGACATCCACCTCACTTTTAGAGCACGGTCTTTCTTGGGCATGACCTGTGCAGCCTGAGGACCAGCGAGCCTCAGAGACCCATCCATCTTCCTCCACCTCCCCACTGCTGGGATCACATGAGCATGCTACTATACCTGGCCTTTTTGCTGTGTCTTGGGTATCAGACTCAGGTCTCCATAGGAAGTACACATCAAGCTTTCTTCAGGCAGTGTTTGTTCTCTATTGAAATGTCTAGTTCTTGTTCTCTTATGCCATGGGGATGATTCGGAATCTTAGAGATCCAGTGGAACATATATTACTCTTATGTTATAAAACTAAAATATTAAAAGCAAAATTTATAAGGTATAGTCTCTGTTATCAAGTTTGATGGTTGACTTTGACAAGCTGATTGAACTAGAAACATCTCGGATATCAGTGAAGTATTCCTTTTTATGTGTTTGTAAGTGTTCAGGAGAAGAACAGATCCACCATGAATGCCCATGGTACCATTTTTTGGGCTGGGACTTTGGACTAAATAAAAGTTGGGGGAAACAAACAGAGAGTCAGATGAAGGCATCATTCCTCTGTCTCTACCTCCTGTTCCACCAAGCTGTGACCTGGCAGTTCAGGTTCCCACCACTATAGCCACAGGTCCTGCCCCTAGTGCCATACCTTCGGCTTCAGAATGGACCGTGAGCCTGAACTCTGAGCCTCCATAAGCCCTTCCACAAATTGCTTCTTGCTGGGTTTTGGTCACAGGCCTGAGGAGATTAGCTGACATGGCGGTGGTGAGCTATGGAACTGTTGCAGCTGCCGTGAGAGAGTTCACCATGGGGGCGTGTCTTCGGCCTTTGGGATTGCTTGGGGGATGGAATGTGGAATAGGTTAAAGCTGCCTACTAGAGATTCCCAGATTTATCCAAGTCAAACTTAATGGCTACTTCCGCTGGGAGCAGAGAGCACTGTGATGGACATGCGGACGTAAAGACGACACTTGGGGTGAAGAGCGCAAAACCTCTCCGAGGAACTGGGAAAGGCCGTTCCTGTTACATTTTTTTTTTCTTTTTGAAACATCTGCTGCCTTTTGCCTCTGTTCTAGAAATTTGAAAGAGGCTGTTTTTGAGACAAGTGGACTAATTTGCCGTTTGGAGGAAATTTTAAGACATGTTCAGCTTTGGTGTGTTTATTGCTCAATGCACTTCCTGAGATTCACGCCAAGACAGAGCAGGAAGTCGAAGCGTATAACATCTGCAGTTTGGCGGGGAAGGGAGAGTGGAGCCAGATAAAGCCGCTGACAGAAATGTGGAATCTGATAAGGAACGTTCATGCAGTTCAAGCTGAGGACAGAGTGGGTGCAAACAAAGGGGAGGGGTCATAATTGTTAAGGAGATTGGGGACACTGACGATAAGGCTCAAGTCAGCCCGGAACGTTAGGGAAGGTGCCCCACCTGCTGAAGGCTGGCCTGTGAAAGTGCAAATTCATCCGAGAAGAGCAGCCTGAACTGAGAATGACCGTGAAGGGGTCCTTTGCTCTTAACAACCAAGTGTGTGTGTGTGTGTGTGTGTGTGTGTGTGTGTGTGTGTGTGTGTGT
>LOJH01028380.1:6009-17439 GCA_001685095.1 Ellobius talpinus
TCCTTCCTTCCTTCCTTCCTTCCTTCCTTCCTTCCTTCCTTCTTTCTTTCATTCATTCTTTCATTCTTTCTTTCTTTTTGAATGCTTAAGTCCTACATTGTGCTGTGTGTGGAGAAGGTCTTTCTAATGGTTTTCTTGCCTCTGGTTCCTGTGACTCCTGTTCAGTACCATGACCAATAAGCAAAGTGACCGAGATTTTAAAGCTTGTCAAAGTTACCCACTAAAGTATCTTCAGTAAGCATTTGATGAAAACTCATGTTGCCAGCTTTGGTCAATGGTATTCTCGGGGCATTTTTCCACTGTTGGTTTTTAATACTGATATTCACACAATGGAAAAGAATTACAGTGACAAGAAGTTTCCTACTATTAGTCCAGTGACGAGAAATAAAAGATCATGGAAGTCCAAACAAAGCAGAATTCAATATAACCCTGTGGTGTCCCGCCCTTGCTGTGATGCACAATCTTAGGCATTTGGTGAAAGTGGTTTGTTCTCCTAAGGTGATGCCTGTGAAGACCACCACTCTCAGTACTTGACAGGACAAAGATGTGCTCTCAATAATAGCTTCTTGGGTTGCTTTGAGTTTTTCTCCATTCAAATTGATGTTGGCTATAGGTTGGCTGTAGATTGCCTTTGTTCTGCTGAGGAATATCCCTGTATCTCTGATCTCTCCAGTATTTTTTATTATTATTATCATGAATCGTGTTGGATTTTGTTAAAGGCTTCTTTGGCATCTAATGATGGAATGACATTTACTTATTTTCACATGTAAAACCACCCCTCTATTTCTGGGATGAAGCCTACGTGGACAAGGTAGATGATCTTTTTTTTTTTTTACATATTCTTGTACTTGGTTTGCAAGGTTTGGGGGGGTATTTTTGCATCTATGTTCATAAGGGAAACTGGTCTGTAATTCTCTTTCTTTGTGTGGTTTGGGTATCGGTAATTGTGGTCACGTAAAATGAATTTAGCAATGTTCCTTCTGTTTCTCTTTTATGTAATAATTTGAGGAGTATTGGTATTAGCTCTTCTTTGAAAATCAGGTAGAATCCTATGCTAAAACTGGCTCTGGGCTTTTTTTTTGAGGGAGGAAACTTTTAATAACTGCTTCTTCTTCACTAGTGGTTAAAGATCTATTTAAGTTGTTTATCTAATTTTGATTTAACTTTCGTAAATGGTATCTATTGAGAAAATAAACAATTTCTATTTTTGATTAATTCAAATCTAGAAATAGACAGGAAGGGATCAACAAAGTTAAAGGATTCCAGACAAATACAAACAAACAAACAAACAAAAGACCCTGCTGTGTCTCCACTCTGCTACTGCTTTGTATTCTGTCTCTCTCTCTCCATCTCTCTTTGTTTCTCTATGTTTTTGCCTCTCTGTCTGTCTCCTCTCTCTGCCTCTCTGTCTCCTTTTTGCCTCTCTCATCTCTCTCTGTCTCTGCATGTGTGTGTGTATGTACGTGTGTGTCTTTGAACTACTTAATAAATGCCAGTTAACACAGTACCCTGTGAGATATACTTGACCAGAGTACCATGCCCTTAGGAGCTATACACACCTGGGTAGCTGATCATCTTCATTACCCAGAACATCTGTTTCCTCTACCAGCACCATAGTGCTAAAGAAGAAAGCTCACAATAATAGTTCCACATCTGACCTCATGAAACGGGGAGTGTAGTCCATGTTCTGCAGGAAACAGACACCAGCGTTCTAGAACAAAATGTCCTGACTTAGAAGAGGGAGGATACAAGATTACTCACTGAGTATTATTTAAAACACACAAGAGAAAACAACTGACACAACATAACCATTTGGCTACTCGACTGTATAAGACATATGTTTGATCAGGCATGTATAAGTCAGCATTCACATGCTCAAATCCTGCCAATTATTGTGTAGTCCCTTTACATTCTCTCTGGCCCAGGCAGCTGCAATGAATCATTTCCAGCTCACAGTGTACAGTATTAAAAATTTACCCTCAGCGTTAAGTCTCTGTTTCCAAGTATCTTTAGTGTTAAAAGTCCTTGTGCATATGTCTTTGTTCAAAGACTCCATATTGAGGCTAGGGACATGGTTCATTGGGTAAGCGTGCTTGCTCATGCCCAACACCCACATATAAAACTGGGAGTGGCTATGCAAGGACATCAATACCAACATTGTAGAGAGTGGAGGCAGGAGGATTGCTCTGGTGTGCTAGCTTTGACCTTAGTTCTGGGAGAAACAAGAGATCCAGCCTCAAGAGAATAAGGCAGCGAATGATAAGTGTCTGAGGGACTTATCTAACCCATTAAAGCATACAGGTGTGCACCCATGGACACATGAATGCAATGCATACATAATGTAGGTTCCATGTTTATTTTGGTGAATTTATATACTTAAGGAATATGTTTTTCTTCTTGAACTCAGGAACCTAATGGTTTGATCACCCCTAATCTCTTGGTCCAGGGAAGGCACCTTGGGTGACTGGGCATTCTGAATCTACTCGGTGGCCTACAGCCTTCTTTGCTGTCCATCTTTGTGATGATTGTTCTTTCCATAGTTTATACCTTCATTGATTCATCCAGCAAAATTTTTGTTATCTTCTGTTGTCAACCCAGCATATGATAGAAACACACCAGACTCCACAGATAAACTATAATTTACAAAATGGGTCTAATTGCTGATAAAAGTTTTCTTGGGCAATAGATGAAAACAACTCTAATTTTTATTTCCTTTATGTCTCTTTACAAAATTTTTCCTGAGCATTTTTCTTCAAAGATAGCATATTATTTTAGAGAAATATATCTGTGTGCATATGTGTAAAATATGTATGTATATATTTATTTAGCTTTAGTTTAAAATATGCATGCATTGTATACATTGTGGATATATAAATTGTATGTTTGCTTTACTTTTATATTCCATCACACATTATATGTGCTCTTGCAAGTGTTTAGCCTCCTCCACTGATGAACTGGCTGGCAACCTGCTTCCCTAAACCGTCTGCTCCCGAATCACTCTCCTAAATCCTCATTTTTCAAGTTCCTCTACCTTGCTGCAGACACACATCTCCAATGTTCAGGCTCTTTTGCACAAGCTTCTGAAACCATAAGAAACAGCTGCCAAGGCCACCCTTCCTCACATTGAACTTTCTAGTTCTGACTTTGAGAATTCAGTTTCAAGGGCAGGGTTTCTCAAAAGCATTTCCCGATGTTACAACCCAGGATACTTCCCTTCTAGTGGAAGGCCAAGCTTCTTCCGTGATGAACTAGTATTCTTGTAAGTGCCTGAATCCAGGGGAGTCATGTCCTGTGTCTATTCAGTTCACCTCTTATATCCCTGTGGCCACCACACCCAAGATGCAAAACAGTGTTACTAACTGTGGGGGAGCTGGTGGATCAGTGTATGTGATTTGCTGGGAATCATGAAAATCTGCCTCTCCCAAGTGACTCGAGGAAGTTTGCCTCACAATTCTCTAGCTTGTCTGTGTACTACATTTTATCTGTTTACTTCTTAAAGTTGAAGACCCTCTCAGGATATCAAATTTGATTAATCATAATTCTTGCTTCATTTTAAATAACTTCACTGAGGAAATTCTGGTGAGATTCCTTTTCCTTGTCTAGAACAACAGTGTTTTTAGGATGAGCAGCAAATGTTCTTTGAGTGTTTTCCAAGTCCGTGCCATTTAAATATTTACTGAGAAGTGCCACTTCTTTTCAAGAAATTTATTTAGAAATCAATTCCAAGCACAAATTATGGCTGTGGGATCCATTTGGACAACATCAAGCCAGTTGCCCAGTTACCATTTAAAACATGCCCATAAAATACTGCCTGGTAATATCACTATAATCGGGTGTTTACTGTACGTGAAAACTGCCTTGGTGCACACTTCAAAGTATTTAGATAGAACGTGGTTACTAATGACCAAAGGACCACCACCCCTGGGTAAATAGGATTAGAGGCAAGTTGGAGATATTTCACTGCTCCTGACATGGATTTAAACTCCCGAGGGTCAAATTGGCAAAGTGGATGAAGTTCCTTTTATGTAGATGAGTGTCTTTCTTGCCCGGAATATTTTTATTTATTGGCCACATATCAGGGCTACATAACGCTGGAGGAAATGCTGTCACATTTGGTTCGGCTCTTTCTAACTTTCAGAAAAAGCAGAGCAGCCACACAGCGAGGCAATCAGCGGGGCACCGGCTGGGCGCGCAGGTGGACAGACAGCCGCACAAGGATGCAGCTGCATCTCTCTGGCACGCAGCTCAGCTTGTCAGCTGCGTGCACAGCCCCAAAATAGACACTTTCCCTTTCCATCCTTCCTGACTCACCTGGAACATAATGACGCTTCCCCTCACAGAGAAGTACAGCTTTATTTTTACGGCCACAAAACCACCTGGTGATAGTTGTGTGCCAAGAACTGAACGGTGATTTCTTCTCCTAGGACCCAGCAGACAGAGTGTGCTTTGCTTTGCGTCAAAATCTTTTTCCCCCTTTAGCACAAAGCACTTGAATTTATTCTTTATTCTTAAATAGAATTTTGTACCTCTGAACAAACTTCTTACCCTCTCCCTGGCCCCACCCCATCCTATGGTAACCACTATGCTGGTTTCCACTTCACTGGAGGTGAATTTTTAAGTGGTATTTGTCCTGCACAATTTAAAATTAAAAATAAATCTTTTAAAAGTTGAAAGCACTGTGTCTCTGTGTAAAAATTCTTATAGGTAAATAGATTTTTATGATAAAGAACAGGTTTTTGTGCCCTTCCCCAGTAGAGATTAGCAAGGTGTTTGTCTCCCGAGAGCAATGCCATTCAGCCCCTCGTTTCAGGAGTAGCTCGGAGACTGGATTCTGGCCAATGCCATGTGAGCAGAAGACTCAAGTTTCATTCTCAAGCCTGGGCAGTGAATCCTGCCCCACACTCTGCATCTGGTTTCTGACTGCCGGGGAAGTTGTGCCTGCAGTCCCTAAATGAGGGGATCCCAAGTGAAGGCTCCTGCTGGTCGCCATGAGATTCTCACGAGAGCAGGACACAGGGTCGCATACCGCTGCCGCCGAGGTCCAAGGTGGCCAGTGGGAGCAGCGAGACTGACCTGGCTACTGTGTGTTCCTTAACCCCACGGCATCGGTCTACTCAAGGAAATTGCCGTGGAGAAAGCGGAGCAGCTGTCAGCAGTGTCGCTGACAGGCAGCCTGACAGGGAGGGTGGTTCTCAAGCAGGGAAGCTGCCAGCAGTAGCCTGACCTTGTCTTTGGCAATAGCGGGGGTAGAGGTCTACTTCCTGCTCTACCTCCCAGATGCAGCCTGGACCTCTAACAAACTTTAAAGCCCAGTACACCAGGGTAAGTTTAGACTCAATGTTCCATCCATTGCTTCTTCCTTTCTTCTACAACAAGAATATATCTGTGTATATCTATATATGCTGAGAGTATATCTATTTGTCCATGTGTCCTCAGGTTCATCCCAAGTAAAAAGTAGCATCACCAATGAACGCATCTCTAACGCTTTGCTTAAGTCAAAATACTCATGAAGCAAAACAAAAACATAATATCAAGTAAAGATTTAGCAAGGGTTCAGCCGTCTGTGCATCCCAGCCCAAGAAGACAGGAAATTCAAGCCGGAAAAAAAAAATCCACTCAGTTCAAGCCTGCTCAGTTGAGATCACACCGGAACATCTGTGTGCTGATGGGTTGCCAGCTTTTGAAGAAGTGCTTTATTTTCCTGGGAAGTGCAAACTTAGAAGATGCAGGCATTTGTGTGTGCTGCAAATAACCTTTGCTCTCCCTAGAGAGTTTGGGGCTGTGTCAGGTCCCAGGAATGAAGCAGATCTTTCCACTTAAAAAGA
Source organism: Ellobius talpinus (assembly GCA_001685095.1). Taxonomy (NCBI): domain Eukaryota; kingdom Metazoa; phylum Chordata; class Mammalia; order Rodentia; family Cricetidae; genus Ellobius; species Ellobius talpinus. Next base: position 11,835 of record LOJH01028380.1, read on the forward strand.
CAGCTTCATTGTCTCTCATTTGAGGGTGCTCTCATCCACGGGAAGTCTTTATTTATCTTACCACCCAAATTACTCTCACCAAAGCACTTCAGCTGCGGAATGAAGGATTGTCCCTTAGCACCTGCGTTAGCCAAGCTCCTGAATCCAACTTTTAAAACTCAGCTCTTGCTTTGTGGATCCAGCTTGCCATGCAAGCATGGAGATCTGAATTCAGTCTTCAGCTTCAGCATGACAAGATGCATGCTTGAAATCCTGGCCTGAAGAGGCAGAGACTGGCAGATTCCTGGCCGAGCCCATAGACTCCTTGGTGAGCCACACGTGCAAGCTAGAGACCCTGTCTCAAAACCAAGGGGGACAGTGTCCAAAACCTCTGGCCTCCACCTTCACTCACACACACACATGGGCACCTGTAAACACATGAAGATTCACACTCACACGCACATGGGCACCTGCAAACACATGAAGATTCACACTCACACACACACATGGGCACTTGTTCACACTCACAAGGAAAAATTACAAGTCCCTCTCCCCCAAACAATCAACTTTTAACAACCTCAGAGTTACAGGATAGAAAAAAAAATGGAGATTAGAATCTAAAGGGTTCTGTTGAAAGGAGAATAATTTCAACTGCTGTCTGTGTGCACAGCTGCCCTGTTACTAATACTTTCTCCCAGGAACATCTGCCCAGGGCCTCATCAGACACCCAGCGCACAGGCTGCTGGCTCAGTGATGCACACTGTGATGTGGAATTACCCTGTCTGCATCTCTCCCATAACTGTGCCTCATTCCAAGTACATTGTTGGTTATCCAGAAACAAAGTGGCCTCCATTCTGGGAAGTTGTAATAAGGGGATTAAGAAACTACAGAGGCCTACAAGTGTTTCCCGTGTTACTGAGAAGACCAGCAGACCCAGCTTTAATCAAAGTTAATCAGCCCATCTGAGGCAGATCAGAGAGGAGATCCAAGACTGGACCGGATGCTAATACCTTGGGGGCACCAAGGGCCTTGCTGGTAATAGGCATGAAGCTCCTTCCTCCAGTGAAAGAGATGCTCCGTTGGGCTAGACCATATGTCTGCTGCAATCTGCAGCCTTATGGATGAAGAACTTGCTCAATCCCAAGGCACCATGTTGAGCATGGAGCAGAAAAAGCAATGCTGGTGCCAAGGGGTGAAAGACGTCCTCTGCGTTTCAGCGATGATCAGTGTCAGCAGCAGAAGAGCGGACAAAAGAATATACTATAGGCAATGCACTGCATTTTCTTAGTCTAATGTATTCTTACTATTTTATCAGGGATGAAGGGTCGGAACTTTAGAAAAATAAAGGACACTAATATTGAGGGTTTTTTTAATTGATATTCTTTGTGAAGTTGACAGTTGGGGAGGTTCTCCAATGAACTCACACAAATAGAAGTTACTAGTATTTTATTTTAATTAATATGTATTGGCAGGATATAATATAATCATTAACACATGTGCAATGTACAGTGGTCAAATCAAAGTGATGCATATGTTCATCACTTCAAACATTTCTCGCTGAAAGTTCTTTCTTCCAGAGATTTTGAAATATACAATAAATAATTGTTAACTGTTATTTGTCATGAAATCATTAATAACGGAAGCTAATGGAAATAACAATTCGCAGTGTGTTTGACATTCATATTTGATGATGAACAGATGTAGTAGGTATATTAAATCACAACAAAATTATATACAAAGAATAGGCACTGTATACTATGGTAATAAAATAGATTCATCTTACAACCACAGTGATGAAAAGAATAAGGGTCACAGTGATCTGAAAAGTCCAGCTGTATCAGTTCCGCCAACAGAAACTCTCAGCAGTTACGTTAACACTCAAGGCAGTCTTCCAGAGAACGCAGTAGTATATTTGGGAAACTATCAGGGGGGATTCTGGGACACAGGCAAATTCTAGTTCTTGATTTAGCTTTTAGAACTTAATTATTACCTTGCAGTCAGAGGAAGAAAAGACAAGGCAAGCCCTCTGGTCTCCCTTGCTTTTCATTGCTTGCTTTTATTACCAGTTTTAGAGCTCACATGGCTAAGCAATATATTTCCATTAGCTGTGCTACAGGCAATACCTGTCACACATCGGAGACAATGGTAACAGTTGCCTAGGTTATTTTACAGAGACATGGCCAGAAGTCTATCCTCCAGATCCTTTTTGGAACATACATCCTCTGAAGAACCGTGGTCATGGATTATTTCCCTTTTCTGAGACTTCAATGGCCTACCTGGACACCAGAGACAACCCTATATCTTTGCCCCATACCTACCCATGGTGGCAGTCCTCCTGTTTCTCTATCATTGGACATTTTGTCAAAAAAAATGCTTTTAAAAATTCTGTTTCAGAGATTGGTCTGGTTCAGTAACATTTGTGGTAATCAATCGCACACAACCTTTATAAATGTGTGCACCTTTTTTCTATTCGCGTTTCATGCCTAATAATTATTGAACATAAAACTTCAATGAATCTAAAGGTTAATTTTATAGAAATAAAACATAGTCCCTAGAGGTTAGAAGAACAACAGGTAGAGAAGGTAGAGGGAGGTTGGGCAATGGGTACCAAGGTAATACTTACACAGGAATAAGCTACAGTGTACTACAGTTCAGCAAGGTGACTACATTTCACAATTTTTATGCATGTTATGAAGAACTCAAAAAGGTGTCGGAAGATTCCAAATACAAAGAAAGGACCAGTGTTTAAATAGATGAAATATTGTTTGAGAACATGGTTAGACAAGACAATAAATCATCTCATTGCATTGGGCAAAACTATTTCCTCTTATTCCAATTGATGATGGTACATTTATAGATAAAATATACTCATAATAAGAATATATCAGTAGTTAGATGTTAAATCTATGACTTTTACTTTATATTTCTTGTAGCAAGTGAACATAACCCAACTCACTATCAGCACAGAACTTTTACAATTTTAAACAATATTTTTTTAAAGAAATCATAATGTTTCACAATTAATGATTAATTACACTACAAAATAATTTAAAACCTCAGTGACTTAAGGGCCACATTATAGCCAGGTAGTTAACTTTGGCCATTTAGTGGACTTCAGGAACTCAGATAAATTTTAATTTGTTCATCCTATAAAGATTTCATGTTGAAACGCCTGGATGCATTGCTTCAAACATAAAGACAAATAAGATATGACCCATGGCTGAGCTATTCACATTCAATTTAGGAAAAATAGCGAGGTATTTATTCAGGCCCTGACTTGAAATTTATTGAGTGCTTCTAAATGATGGATAGTCAAAGATGAATGGCCTTGATGGCCGCTCCTCTTGAAGAGCATGCAGCATAGAGCACATGATGAATTCCGATAATACCGGCTATGTTTTATGATAAAAGGCAGAGGAGGAGACAGCATGCCTGTCCTAGGTTAAGCTGCAATGACGAGGAAGTAGCAGCTCAGATGCATTCTGAAGGATAAAGTTAGGTACCACCCCTGTGCAAAGGAAGGCTCACCAGCAGAATCAGGGAAACCTAGGTTTTCAATAAGACTAGAGCGCAGGTGGGCAATGTTTTGGTTGACTATGAAATGCTCTCTGGAGGCTCATGGCTTCAAGGATTTGCTGCCAGCTTATGGGCTTTCTGGTAAAAATTGGATCCTAAGGGCTCTGACTTTGTAATTGTTTAATCCACCAACAAAGTAATAATGTGAAGGCCTTGTATTGGGGTGATGCGAACATTAGGAGGGGGCCTAGCTGAAGGAAGTCGGTCACTGGAAAAGAACTTTTGCAGGATATATTTTGTCCTTAGTCCATTTGTGCCTCTGCTTCCTGGCTGACATGAGGCACACACAGGGTTTTATACCAGTACATGTGCTCTCCATTGCTATTTTGTCTTACCTTAGACCTAAAGCAATAGAGCCAATTGACTATCAATGAAACCTCTGCAGTCATGAGCCAAAGCATTTCTCTTCCTTTAAATTGCATCCTTAAGTATTTCTTACAGTAACAAGAAACCCTGTCTAACACAGATGAAAGAAAAGTCTGAAGAACAAAGAAAGGACCAAACAGCCAATTTTCTTCTTCTCCTGTGCTTCCTATATTACATTTCATCCTTTTAGCAGGCACAACTGTAAGGTAGATCTAAGTACATCTCTCAGAGAAGTCATATGCTTGCATTAGAATCTTAGAAGTACTCTGCCCCTGGCAGCTTGATGAGTGTTCCCCAAAGCAGAGGCCTTTCACAAGGCAAAGAGCAGGTATAGCACATGAAAGACATTCCTGACTCAGAGTTGAAGACATGCTTGCTGTTTGAGGTAAGAACTGGCGTCTAAGTGGTGTTCTTCCATGTATCACATATGCAAGGGAAATGTTGACTGCTAAATGCCCTTGGAAAAGGATATCTTAGAAATCAAAGGATAGAATCTCTATAAATCCTGAGAAAGATACACACATGTGTGGTGATTTGAATGAGAATGGTTCCAATATGCTCTTAGATTTTAATACTTGGTCCCAGTTGATGGAACTGTTTGGGGAGGATTTAAGGAGATATGACCTCGTTGGAGGAGGTATGTCACAGGGATAGGCTTTTGGGTTTCAAAAGTCCATGCCATACCAGGTTTTTGCTCTGCCTCCTGCTTGATGATAAATATGTTAAGATTTAAGTAACTGTTTCAGTGCCAGGCTTTCCTGTCTGCTGCCATGAGAGTCATGGCCCCATCCTCTAAAATTATAAGTATCTAATATTCTTTGTAAGTTGCTTTGGCCATGGTGTCTTATAACAGCAATAGAAAAATAAATAACTAACATGCCTCCTGTCTGATAAGTAGCAATATCTTCATAATTTTAACCTAAGTAGTAAAAGTGATTTTACTTTTCTAATAGATGTCTGACCAACACTTCAGAGGGTGGATCACCACTTTGAGGGTGGACCAACTCTGATCATCTTTGCAAACGTTGCCATTGGTCCTCCTCATGTGCATTTGATGACATCAACTGCTCTTCCCACACCCAGGTAACATTTTTTGTGTGACTCTACACAGAACTAAATTTGTCTCAGACCACAAAAATATTCCCAGAACAATTTTATTTGATACTTGTGGATAAAATAAAACCTATATCTAGAAATTTTGAATGAAATTGTTGAAAACATGTGCCTTCATTGAGCTTCCCCTCCCCCAAGCTACAAGTTAAAAACCATCCAAGAACAAATCAAAAAAAAATCATCCACCATGATCAAGTTGGCTTCATCCCAGAGATGCAGGGATGGTTCAACATATAAAAATCTATTAATGTAATCCTATATATATATAAAGAAACTGAAAAAAGCATATGATCATTTAATTAGATGCTGAAAAAATATTCAACAAAATTCAGCACCCCTTTATAATAAAGATCTTGGAGAGATCAGGGATACAATGAGCATATCCAAACACAATAAAAGCAATATACAGAAAACTGTCAGGCAGAATCAAAGTAAATGGAGAGAAACTCAAAGAGATTCCACTAAAACCAGGAATAAGACAAGGCTGTCCATTCTCTCCATATCTATTCCACATAATACTCAAATTTCTAGCTAGAACAATAAGACAACAAAAGGAGATCAAGGGGATACA
>LOJH01028381.1:4611-17754 GCA_001685095.1 Ellobius talpinus
TCTTGTAGACCAGGCTGGCCTCGAACTCACAGAGATCTGCCTGTCTCTGCCTCTTGAGTGCTGGGATTAAAGGTGTGTGCCACCACTGCCCGACTCCTAAATTAGATTTTTAAGTTGGTTTTATTTGTAGCACATAGTGGCACATGCCTTTAATTCCAGCACTTAGAAATAAGAGTCAGGCTGGTCTCTTGTGACTTCAAGACCAGCCTTGTCTACATAGTTCCAGAACAGCCAGAGCTACATAGTGAGACCCTGTCTCAAAAACAACAAAAGAATACAGTTCCATCCATCCGTCGTCCGTCTGTCTGTCTGCCTGTCTGTCTATTCTGTTTATTGTGATTCAGAATATACAAGCAAGGTATTCATGTAACAGAATTATATAAGTGAATTATAGGCATTAAATGTTAACTTTAAAATTTGTGTTTTAAATACTAAGTACCACAGACAAAAAGTCTTCCTATACCCTTGTCAGATTACCCCGTACATTCTTTTGATGGACGAAAACGGATGATCTTAAGTACTATTTCGTGGATGGGAGGAAAAAATCCATTTTTGGGAATTGCTTACATCACTATTGGATCCATCTCCTTCCTTCTGGGAGTTGTACTACTAGTAATTAATCATAAATATAGAAACAGTAGTAATACTGCTGACATCACCATTTAATTTCATATTCTGAAAACAAATCTACTGCATGTGCATCAAGGCCAGTCCTCTTCAACCTAGCTTTTGAATGCTGATGTCTGGTTAGTATGTCATTTTGAAGTTGGCACATAATTTAAAAAACAAAACAAAACAGCCTTTGTCCTTTGCTTGTTACATATGGATGACTTATGAAAATATATGATGGGTATAAAAATTAGTTATATTGATCATATCAATATTGTAACTGCTAAAATGGCATTCTAATGTCTGCTTTTTATTGGGACAGGCCACATGTGATGCATAAAGCCTCTGTCATGTGAAATGAGTCTACTGCTTAAACGCTTGTGCTGTGTTGATAACATTACATTGACATGATGTTGGTTACGTGTGCCTGCTGTGTGCAGAAAGGGATTCTGAGATGTATGAGTGTATGACTTAACTAACCTTTTGAAATTTGGTTACAGTTCAGATTGTAGAAAGTCTAAACATAAGTAAAGCACTTCATTTTCTTGTGTTGTGTGTAAAGGCTTAAGATCCCTCCTTGTTGAGGGGCTCATGTGTTCAGTTTCTTTATTATAGTTATTTGATAATGACTTTGATTTCAGAAAATGTACTTCACTTGTCCAGTATAGAAATTATTAATATTTAAGAAGGTCAGGTAGGTCTTGGATAGAATTTTAAATTCCTTTTAATTTGACTAAAATGTTGCATTCCGGAGTCCAAGCTACTTGAAATGTTTTTATGTGATCTTTTCCCTGGAAGCTTATACTTCGTAGGGGAAGAAAGAATTTAGGTGAGATGGGACAGCTGCTTGGCAACCCTCATCCTCTGTCAACTGTAAACCAGGTGTAAATGTTGAAGAGAGACTTTTCATTATTGTGGTGTGTAGTGTTAAGATAGTTGCTCTGCCTTGGAAATACCTCAAGCTGTTCTTACTTAGCAGGTAAGTACTTTGACTTAGTACTAATATTATAGCCCAGAAAAAATTGAAATCCTAATTTCCATATTTCATTAAATTTTTGCATACAGGTCAAACAAATGGATATGTATGTATATATTCTCTTTAATGAAGGTAATGTTTTGATTAGTTTTCCTAAGATAAACCTTAAAAAAGATGTTCTATACATTTCCTACTTAAATTTGGGGGGTCGCAGGGATTTGGAGTATGTACATGATAAAAAAATTATAATATATCTGATTGAAGTTATTTTATTTTCTAACTAGAATTATTTTAATATTCCTTTATTGAATAAATGCTGTAATTTGTTTGCTATGGAAGTTATTCCTGAAGTGAATGTAAATTATTTTTTCACGTGCATGAAAATGTATGTATTAATCAGAGTTGACTTCATTGCATTGAAATCACTTAATTGTTTTTACACTAAAGTAACTCATATTTATGTAGTAAATTACTTGGGTTTTTAGACTTTGTTATGATTTCCTTCGGTTATATTTTAAAGTCTGAGAAATGTTTCAGTTTAAATTAATATGTGCTTAAAATAACAAAAAAATCAATGGTTCATAGTAGAAACGTGCCACACTTAAGCTTTGTATGATATGAAATTCTGTTAAAAGAGATTGTAATTCATGGTGACTTTTAACTTATAAAAATATTACTTGCATGGGTTACTTGATTGATGGATATACAAAAATTTCTCAGGACATAAGTTTTTCTTTCTCTAAAACTATTCTCAGTCATTCGGAATGCTATTATTCTGAAAATTGTCCCTCTTGCATGTGATGTTCAGTTTATTTGGGGGATTCTTCATCAGAGTGAGATGTTTCTGCCAGGACTGCTAACCTGCATCTCTCTGCCTGGGCCAAGGGGTCTGAAGAAGCACTGAAGAGGCCTAACATTTTCACACCCTGGAGAAGATGCAGTCTTTAAAAGTACAATGGAAACTTTCTATTTTACAAGTGCATTGATGATCTGTATTCTTCCCTGGCTCCTGTCATTGGAAATCAAATACTATTGTATATATGAAGAAAATGGGACATTCATGTGTAGAAAAGTTGATGGCATTAAGGCAACTAAGCAGAAGGCTTAGAAAAATGTGTTAATTTGCAAGGAAGTGTTTTGGCATGAGACATTTTCCAACTGAAAAAAATTATTCAGTAAGCAAAAGCTAAGATGTTTCATTGAAATCATAAGGCAGTTTAAAATAAACTGGAGAAAATAACTGTGTTCTAATAGAGAATAATTCAGTTAAGATTCAAGTACTATTATTTGTTTATTGGATAGTGACATTTTATTTGTAACCTTAATTATATTAAAAGTTAACATTCTCTTTGTATTAATAAAAGTGAAGAAAATTAATTGTGCTATGCTTAAGTGTCTTACTAAAGTAACAATGTCCTTGCTAGTGGTTAGTGCTCAGTTTTAACCAGGCTTAGGGAGACCAGGTTTTAACTCTGTGGTTGTCAACCTGTGGGTTGTGACCCCCACAGTGATCATATATCAGATGTCCTGCATATCAGATACTTATATTACTATTCGCAATAGTAGCAAAGTCAGTTATGAAGTAGCTATGAAATAATTTTGTGGTTGAGGGGGTCACCACAACATGAGGAAGTATATTAAGGGGTTGCATTGATTGAAAACCACTGTTTTAACTTCTCCATCTGTGCATTTGATAAAATGTCATCAATTATGAAATTATTATATTTATTAATCACTGACAACATAATCACAAGACTTATGTTACTGAAGATCATCTATTCTTACCAGGAAGTGGTGAGATTGTTATCAACTTCTAGGCAGACTGGCTAAGGTTGGGGAATGGACAGTGATAGCAATGAAGTCAAGGAGGTAGTAAACGAAAACCCTAACAAAGCAGGAACAGGTGAAAGGTGGATACTTGGCAATTACACTCAGCTGTCTGCATGGAAGAAACACTGCGTGAGAGCTATTACACTTGCTCTTTAAGTTGCAGGCTTTTTGTTCTTTGTGAGCATGGTAGTTCTAAGTGTGTTAGGGTAAAGGTGTTGCTGTTACAAAGTTTTGATGTATAAATGCCTGTTGGAGAGTTTGGATGATTTGATAACATATTTTAAAGTTCACTTTGGTCCATGCACCCATCAGTCAATAAACATGAAAAGCACATTTTTCATCATGTCATTTGAAATTTTAAAATAAATACATTGTCTATAAACCAAATGAGACCATGGTGACTTTATTTGCTTTTATATATAACAATAAGTTATGTGCAGTTTCCAGAGTCAGATAGGTATTCTAAAGCCATTATGATGAAAAAGAATAACTCAACAGAAATTTCCTTTTGTTCCCCAGAGACTTATACACACAGACATACAAAATAAATAAATGTCATTTTTTTAATTAAAAAGAAATTAGTTATAAATCCTTTTTAACATTCATATTTCACTAATAGCTTGACTACACATACAGTTTCAGGTCAAAAGCAATTTTCTCTCTACTACTTTTGATGAATCTGATATTAGATGCTGGCCCTCTCAGATTGCTATGTAGTCCTGTGTCCTGTTTGGTGTGTGTGTGTGTGTGTGTGTGTGTGTGTGTGTGTGTGCTTTAGTGCCTCATGCTCAAGTGTGTGTATGTGTGTGCACACATGCATTTTGCTTCTGTTCTCCTCAATCTTTGGCTTTTCTAGTCTTTCTACCCTGACTTCCATGATGAGTCTTGTTGGGGTGATGTAGATGACCCATTTTTGTCTGAACGTTCTGTTGACATTTACTCTTGGCATCATCATTTGTGAGTTTCTGTGTTAACTGCCTTCCACTGTGTGAAGAAACTTCTCTGATTAACTATACTAATCTATGGGTGTAAAAATAGGAATGTCAAGGACATTTTGATTCTGTGTCCTTTTAGCAGAATAACAGTAGTACATCACCCCTGGGGCCTGTGAGCTCCTAAACCATGACTTTTGATCAGAATTACAGTTTGACTGAGAAAAATACACCTTAGAGATCTGTTTTGTTGTGTGTATTTTTCAGCTGGGCATTTTCAGGCCTATCCCAAGTCTATCCTTTGCTGTAACTTTTGCTCCAGATCTGCGCTTCTGAGGAACTGTGGACCAACAGGCATGCTTCATACTGATTTCATTCTACAGCTTCTTCCCCATTACAGCTTCCTCTGTCCACTTTAGTTTTAGTACATCTGTTTGTTTTTTTTTTTCATGAACTTTGTGAAATCAATAATCTCCTTGCCTTTTGGGGGCTTAAACTTTTTTAAGATTTTATGGTAAACATTACTATTTTTCCTGCTATGTATACTTATGTGAGTTTTAACTCTACAATAGGATACCAAACAGGTCCACTATGTCCAATAACTCTTGTGAACCATATCCTCATTGTGTGCCCTTTACCCTGGAAACCACCAATATGGTCTACATGCATCTGTCTTCAGTAGTATTATAAACAGTACCACACTATGCAACCTTTTGAAACTAATTTTACTTAGGATATTTTAAGATTGGTCTAGGGTGATGTGTCTGTCAGTTTCTCTTGCTCCCTTTCCTCTTCTTTTACTGCAGTAGGAGGAAGCAGGAGAAACTCCTGAAGTCAGGTACCATCTTTGCTGTCTTGGTAATGAAGAAAATTAACTCACTCTTCACATCTTTTCAGGCCTGACATGCACATTATTTCAAACATCAGAAATGTAGAAATACAGTTTTACAAGTATGTGTCAAGTTACATTTGAGCTTCTCCATCTCCCCACTTGAGAACCAAAAGTCTATAATAATCCCTGGAGTTTGCTTGCTTTCCTTTACACCTGAAGCTTATAAAACAGTAGTTTGCCTTTTCATTTTTAATTTAGAGTTAGCCTTGCATGTCAGAATTGCGCTGCATTCGGTTCACTGTCTGAAAGATTCGATACAAAGTCTAAAGGTGGATCCATAGGCTATCAAGCACTTACAAGCTGTATGTTTAGATTGCTTTGTCTCCTGTTTGTAAAGTTGGGTTTTCCTCACCTACTTGACATTTTGTTTTGAGAAGTAAAAGAAGTGATGGATGAAAAGCATGTAGGAAAATTATACCAAGGTAGGTCTTTTGGCTAGTTTTTTGTCAACTTGACCTAAGCTAAGGTCATTTGGGAAGAGAACATCAGTTGAGAAAATGCCGCTACCAGACTGGCTTGTGGGCTATTTTCTTTTAATTTTTAAAGCAATCGTATTTTACATACCAATCCCATGTGGGGAGGGCCCAGCTTCTGTGTGTAGTGCTATTTCTGGGTATATATAAGAAAGCAAACTGAGCAAGTCATGAGGAGCAAGCATAAGCAGGACTCCTCTGTGTTCTTGGCCTCAGGTCCTGACTTCAGGTTCCTGCCCTGTTCCTCCCCTGGCTTCCCTCAGTGATGGACTGTAATGTGAAAACCTAAGCTGAAATAAACTCCTCTGCAAGCTGCTCTTGGTCATGGAGTTTTATCACATCAATAGAAACTCTGAGACACAAATTTGTACTAGATAGTGAGGATATTTATAGACTTGGTGATGTTTTGGGGGAAGATTCTGAAGGGAATTTGGAACCTTGGACTAGAAAAACTGTTGAGTGCTGAGAGCTTAGTGGACTGTTATATGCCAGCTTTGAAGTAGAGTGATGATGATAATGAAGGTCTGGGTTATAAAAAATTCAGAGAGAAATTTTGAGAGTCTCTTAAAGATTCTTGAGCCTGATCAGCTGGAACTTAAGTGTTGGCTGTGATTAACAAGTGATACCACTACCGCCAAGTAAAAGCCTTAGCTTTACTAGGATAGTTGATTTTGATTATCAGTTGAAAAATTGGTGGTAATTAAGATACCAGTAGCTGGACTTGGTGGCACAAGCTTTTAATGCCAGCACTCAGGAAGCAGTGGCAGAAGGATCTCTATGAGTTCAAGGCTGGCCTGCTCTACATCTGTCATAGATCCTGGAGGGGTGATGGGGGGGCAGCCCACAAGACCCATATTTCAGAGAGGGCCAAGGATGGATCTCATTTTGGCAGCCAACTTCTGCAAGAGTTTCCCAGGTGGCCCTGGTCTTGAGGACAAAGGGGTCATGGAGAGCAGCTGAGGCTTGGTACTGGCAGAGGCCATTGGTGAACGTGTAGCCCCCCTGTAGTCCTACAAGCCCTAGGACTGATAAGGTTATGGACGGAAGTTTAGGTGTAGCGCCATGTAGGAAGGTCAGAGTCCCTGAAAAGAGCCCAGGTGAGGCTCCTAATAAAGGTGCAACCCAGTTGCAATAGAGACCCCAGTATTTTGGAGATGTCACTATGTTGGGATGACCATCAAGGACAGCAGCATCCATGGAGTGAAACTGGGCTTGTGCCTCCTAGGTGACAGTCTATGTATTGTGTATGACAGAGTCAGAGAAATGTCACTGCCAAGTCCTTTGGAGCCCAGAAGATCGTGAATAAATCCCAGAATTCTGACATTAAAGTTTATACTGTTGGACTTTGGTTTTGTTTTTGATTGTGACAGCCCTGGTTATTCCTTCATGGGATAAGAAAGTATTTTGATTTTATTTTTACAGGTGTCCAACAGTTGAGATACTTTGAACTTTAAAGAGACTTTGGAGTTTTAGAAAGTTTTGGATATTGTAAAGAGACTTTGAACTTTCAAGTGTTTGCGTTTTTAAAGACTGTAGGAATTTTTAATGTTGGAATGTTTTAAGCCCTGCATGATGGTACATGCTTTTAATCCCAGCACTTGGGAGGTAGAGTTTCAGGACAGCCAGGGCTGTTAAACAGAAACCCTATCTCAAAACACACACACACACACACACACACAGACCTTGTCTCAACACACAGAGACCTTGTCTCAACACACAGAGACCTTGTCTCAACACACATCAAACAAAAATTTGTCATGTTTTATATTGTGATGTTGATATTACTGTGAGATTTTGGGGATGAACAAGAAAGGTTATGACCTAATGGTGATGTGCTTGTGTGTCAAGCTGACAAGGGGTCAATTATACTGGCTATATTGGGAGTTCTAGAGATTGTGTTCTGGACTCTTACACACACTTCTGGAATAAAAGAAGCATTTTTATGTCTTATTTGTAGACAGTGTCTTACTGTGTAGCCTTGAATGACCTTGAACTCTACATGTAGACCAGGTTGCCCTTAGAATCAGAACTCTACCTGCCTTTGCCTCTTGAGTGTTAGGATTAAGATGTGCGCTACTATGCCTTCTAGTAAGTTACCATCTTCACTTCCATCTTTACAGTGGATCTTTATGTGTATCTGTTGATATCTCTCCTGAGCTCTAGGTTATTTACTCTTTCTCTTGAAGAATGATTAACATTGAATTAATCTGTTAATAACACAAAACTAGTATTCCATATAAACTTGGATCTCCATTTGTTATTGTTGGGAGTAGAATGGATACTGGGGGTTGTGCCCAGACTCTACTGGGGTACATACACCCCTTCCCCAAGGAGTTTTACACTACTCTCCATGGATTGCTGGATAGACTGATTATTGTGAATTAATCTAGAAACCCCAAGCTTTTCAGCTGCTTAAACTAAGTAAGTTACAAACTACTAGTTTTGCAAGGTATTCGTTTTTAATGTGCTGCTATAGGACACTTTCAAATTTTGCTGTTGAAAGCATGAGTAGTCCATCAAAAACTACAAGGAGCAGTGTAAAATAAGACTTCAGGAGAGTTGGGCATGGAAGCCTAACTTAAAAGCCCCTTATTTCAAACTCAGTTTGCCTTGTTGATCTATTTCCAAATTAAAATAAACTCTAAGGGAATGAGCAGCTGTGTTATCTGTTGCTGGTAATGCAGATGTTTGTCTAAAATGGAATTTAAAAAAATACTAGTACCAAAGAAAGGGCACACAAATTTTAAAAAGTCTTTTCTAAAGATGAGAATTGGATAGCAAACATTGTTTTACTTTGTATATGTGCTTTTTTTTATGGAACGTGTTTGCTTACGGAATGATCCAGCAAGAAAAAAATTGTACTCCTAAGTGACAGGGCTGTAAGGATCTGTATCGACAGTAGGTCCTTTTAATGTGAACTCCTGGTTCTTTTTGGACAGTCAGTATTCCTAGGTCTGTCAAACAGTATGCACTCACGGTTGGCTAGTGGGTCTGCCTTTAATTTAATAGTGCTAGGGGAATGGTAAGTATACAGTCTTTCCTGGGGAAATTTATAGCCTGTTGTAAAATGAAAAAACACAAACTAATGAATTCCAATTACAGAAAATAAATGTAGAACCCCCCCACACCCCCAACTATTGGCATATATGTTAATTATGCTCAAAGATTTGGTTACATTGAATAATTCAGAGGTGGTAGAAAATAAGTTGGTCGTGATGGGTGTTTATAAACTTGGTAAGGAAGAAAAATTGAACCATGTTAGGTAACTTGGGCAAATTAACAGTAGATAAAAGAATAAAAGGATAGACATTGGCACAAGACACCCCAAGACCAAGTTCTCAACACAAAGGAGATTATTTGCTCCAGAGGGACAAAGCAGGGAATAAGAGACAAAGACAGGAGATAGAGGAAGAGGGAGAAGGGGAAAGGAACAAGGGGGAGAGAGAAAGGAATATTTGTCCTGGAGGGACAAAGGACTGCCTCTAGGTAGAGAGGAGACAAACACGGCCCATAGGCAAATGGCAGTAGTCTATAAAGGTAAAGGGAGAAACCCCTGTTAGGACTAGGTGTTTAATCTTTATTGGGTGTGCTAATTAGATGAGCCTAAAGGGAGTTTTGATTGCTGGAGTTAAATACTTCCCATAGCTGAACCTTGGTAGTCAGCCTTAGGAGGAGGAAGTGGCCTAATAATAGACCCTAGTGGCTAACTTTAAGAATGTAATCTACCTTTAATCCCAGCACTTGGATGTCTGTGAGTTCAAGATCTACTAAGTGAGTTTCAGGACTGCCAAGCCTGTTACACAGAGAAACCCGTTTTGAAGTAAAAAAAATTCTCAATTTTTAGCAAGGAAGAGGGAATGGTGGAAGGTCAAGGCCTGCCAGAGCCATGTTTGGGCCTGCTAGAGCCCCTTCAGTAGCTTATGAAAAAATACCTTAGGATTTGAAGGAACTAAGCATTACCAGTTTTTATTTCCTATTGTTGAATCCATTTATCATTAGCTTTTACCTGAAATGGCAATGAGATTATTTCTAAGTTTGCAAAGGGGTGGAAAGACATTTGTTGTAATGCTTGGAAGATTGTTTTTGCTTGTACATGTATGTGGATGAGCAGAGAGAATAAAGGCAGTTGTAAGGAGGAATAATTAAGCAAGACCAATGCAAAACGCTGACAGTCTATTTAAAATACACAACTCCAGTCTAGAGTGTAGTGTCCTGTTCATCTGAGAAAGCAAGAGGCAGTCGGTGTTTGTGTTGAACCTCAAAAATACACTCCCCTCTTTTCAGCATTTTCTTAGACTCATAATGAAGCCAATTTCACAGTCTGAGAACACAGGAAACGCTTTCAGCACGTGAAGTGTAGCGCGAGAAAGTGCTAGATGCCTGTGGATACCAACACTGCTTTTTTCCAGTACGTTCTCAGCACAAAGACACACTACCCACTTTCATCTGTGGAAAACAAACCCCCAAACTGGACTGTATTCGTGTTGAGAAGCTTTTGTATTTTTTTAAGCTTCCGTGACGTAGCTTGGTCATCCATTGTTCTTTCAGTCTGTAAACAGCAGCTCAAAGGCCTGCTCAAAAGACAAGCTAATTTTCGGAAAGCCTGGTCTGACTTCAAAGAGTGAAGGGCTGCAGACGTGACTCCCTCCGGTCGCAGGCGGCGTGTGCTTTCCTCTAACCCCAGTCAGGGACCTGGCTGCTGGCCCGGCAGCGCCGAGACAGGTGGTGCAGACGGACCGGAGGGTCGGGGCTAGAGCGGCCGCTGGGAGCAGCCGCTCTGTCTCAGCTTCTGCTCTCTATGGTCTGGAGCGCGAGCCCCCTCCTCCTCCATGAACGAGCGCTCTTACTGGACGCACGCGCAGCCCCAGGAGGGAGTTCCGTTTCCGGCCTGGTGCCTTCCGATTTGGGGCGTTCAGTAGTCGCGGCTGGTGGGCAGCAGCTGAGCCAAGATGTTGCGGAATCTGCTGGTAGGTAGCTTTTGGGCTTGGCTGGTCCTGGGGTGTCGGGGCGGAGGCTCAGGGACCCCGACAGAAAGCCGTGCTGGAAGTGGGGCAGGAGACAGATGCGGAGTCACCTTGGCCGCGTCCTTTCCCCCTGACCTTTCCCAGTACTCTCCCCGGTCGTTGCTGGGCTGACGTACAGGGAAGACCAAATTTGCTTTCTCGCTCACTACCGTTAACTGATAATTATTGATAAGATTGTAGGCTCCAGTGCGGGGAATTTTTTGACACCAGAAATCACTAGGCAGAAAAGCGCCTTTTTGTTGTCATTTTATTTTGTGGCATAATGAAAAGACATAAATTTATATGGTTTTTACTTGCATCAGAAGAACTAAATTATTCAATTTTGGCTGGGATTTAATGGATATCCACGACTGAAGTGTAATAGCGATTCTGAATTGCCTTTTAACACTTCTTGCTTTGAGCTTGTGAAGTATTTTTCCGGAATTTAAAAAGATGTGATTTTATTATCTTTTATAAATATTTAAGTTTTAATAACTTATCAATACCATTTAGAAAGTGAAATGCATGTTTACTGATTCAAATAAACCTACACTAAAATTTTCTTAGATAGCTAGGAATGTAGCTGATAGGGAACTTGGCTAGCATGTTAGCATGTTCCCTCCACTCCAAAATAATTTTGAATAAGTTTCATTCAGGTAGCCCAAGAAAGAAAGAAAGAAAGGAGGGGGGAAGGAGGGAGGGAGAGAGAGAGAAAGAAGAGAGAGAGAGAGAGAGGGAGGGAGGGAGGGAGAGAGAGAGAGAGGAAAGCAAAAGCCTGTCATTGGTTACATCCTTAATCCCAGCACTTGGAAGGCAGAGGCAGGTTGATCTTTGAGTTCCAGGCCAGCCTGGTCTACAGAGTGAGTTACAGGACAGCCAGAGCTACACAGAGAAACCCTGTTTTAAAAAGCAAACAAACAAAAAGCCAACAACAAAAAATCTTGGTTTATTTTAATGGTCAAGTAATAGATATTTTTAACATAGGTGAATAAAAATGAGAATGGTTTAATATAGTCTATTATTTATTCTTTATATCACTGTGCTTTGATCAACAAAAAAATACTACTGATTGACTTTAGGTACAGGTTATGTAGGTAATGGCTTCTGTAGACTGCAGATTATAGTGTGAAGCACAGAGCAGAGGCTGGACAGCATCTGGAAAGCCCAGGTGCTGGTCCTGAACTTTATCTCTGGCGAGTTAAATATGGTTTAAAGCTCAGTTTCCTTTCAAAGTGTGAAGGGTTGGAAATTTGAAGGTTTCTTTAGGCTCTGAGTCTTGGTTACTAGATGCCGATTTCTGCTTCAGGCCCTCCGTCAGATTGCCCAGAGGACCATCAGCACTACTTCACGGAGGAATTTTGAAAACAAAGTTCCAGAGAAACAAAAGCTGTTTCAGGTACCGAAATATTTTAGGTGATCATTACTTGTAATAGAGCTCAGAAGGTGGATTTAGGGAGTAAATTCCGAGGTCTGCATCTTAGAGCCTCTTTTGTATTAGCTTGAGCCCATGGGACTCTCTTGATGACTATTTGCTGTATCCAGCCAGTGCCTCGGGAGGTGGGAAAAATGCATAGATCAGTGTGTGTGTGTGTGTGTGTGTGTGTGTGTGTGTGTGTAATTTGTGATGAGTTGCCATTCTTTGGGAAATAATAGAATAGGTGTAAGAAAATAAACTATAAGAAAAGGCTCAGAAACCAGAAGTGTATTTTGCAGAAATTTAGTAGATGTTATGGGTGCCTGCAGGAGAAAGTATAGGACCTTAGGTGGGGAAGGTTTCTAAAGAAACTTCAGAAGACCTGACGACAGAAATCAATACCTAAAACTATATGATTCATTGCTGTAAAGAGATGGAATAGATAAGCAATTTTTCAAAGGATGATTATATCATTGGTATTCAAAGAACTACAGGTCTGTAAGAAATGCAAATTAAGTTTGCCACAGCTGTCAGGGCAAGGAAGATTGCTGGGGGATGTGGCAGACATTGTCTTCCTGGCTGTTGATCTTCAGCAGTTTGCCCTAAAAACATTCTAGCTAGTGGATTGGGAAACTGTAGAGGTTTGACTACACCTTTCTATGGAGCCAGAATGTGACATCTCTGGAGATCTAGATGGAGGACCCCTGCTGGCCCCTATTGCTGGTAGAGCAGAAAAGTATTGCCTTGTGGTGGTTCCTTCAAAGCCATGAAGGCTGCCAGTACTGTTCTTCCTTTTCTGGGCAGACTTATATAGCCGTTTGGCTGTATGACCATATGAGTGTCACCAAGAAATGGTTGTAACCCTGTCACTGTCTTTTCAGTTTTATAGATTAAAGCTATATTACCCTGACTTTAACTGTTTTAGAACTGAAAAATGGGGCTGGAGAGATGGCTCAGTGATTAAGAGCATTGCCTGCTCTTCCAAAGCTCCTGAGTTCAATTCCCAGCAACCAC